>ML784860.1:63739-84827 GCA_009831015.1 Picea engelmannii | reverse complement strand
GAAATCTTGAGTTAACAGATTTTAAACATGCCATGCAATCTGAGTTTGAGATGACAGATCTTGGCATAATGAAATATTTTTTAGGGATTGAGGTTAATCAATCAGCCAAAGGCATTTTTGTCTGTCAGCAAAAGTATGCAGCAAACATCATCAAAAGATTTCGCATGGAAGGATGCAATCCAGCAGAAACTCCCATACCTTTAGGCACAAAGTTGAGCAAGACTGATGAAGGTCCCATAGTGGACTCTACTTTATACAAAATCTTAGTAGGTAGTTTGTTGTATCTTATAGCAACTAGGCCTGACATTATGTATGTAGCCAGCCTTGTTTCCAGATTCATGGAATCACCAAAACATTCGCATTGGAAAATGGCAAAACGAATTTTGAGATATGTTGCAGGAACTCTCAATTTCAGTTTATGGTACACTAAATTTGATAGCAATCAACTCTCTGGTTACACAGATAGTGACTTTGCAGGCAACCTAGATGACAGGAAAAGCACATCAAGATATGTTTTTCAACTAGGCACGAACCTGATTTCATGGGCATCAAAGAAGCATCCAATTGTATCAATATCTTCTGCAGAGGCAGAGTATGTCGTTGCTACCTTAGCTTCATGTCAAGCTATATGGCTGAGAAGAATATTGAGGGATATGTCACATACAAAAAAGGATCCAACTCCTATTTTCTGTGACAATACATCAACAATTGCTTTATCCAAGAACCATGTGTTTCACAAGAAAAGTATACACATTGACACTTGGTTTCATTTCATTCGCGAGCTAGTCAATAATGGGGATATTGCACTACAATTTTGTGGTTCTCGAGATCAGCTTGCTGATATCTTCACAAAGCCACTAGGAAAGTCAGTTTTTGATTTTCAGAGACAACACTTAGGCATAGTCAGTGCTGATGATTGTAACTATTGAGTTTAAGAGGGAGTGTTAAACATAATGTAACCTCAACAGTCTGACTGTACACTGCCAGCTGTACTGGACAGTTGTACTTTCTATTTTTGTCTTTCTTGAGCCTATTTAGATCAACCTTCTTGCATTGTAACAAAGTTCAATACTTCTTCATACATTTCAATATACTGTTCTATTCTTTCTCTCTGCATTTCTCTTTGCTTCACAATTTATCATCTGGGACATTCTGACAGTCATCGAGTACTAGATCCTCTAAAAAAGGCAGACTTTCGAACATGTATTCCAAACCTTGGCGGGTAATATTGGCATCCTCTCCAAATAATTTCTCATCCGGATCGCCTTTGAGAGCTCCAAATGAAGTGGCATCAACCAAATGAAGAATTATGATCTTGGAACAGTTTCTGGCAAGTGTAACAAGAGCCTCATCCCAACACAATCCGTGTATCTTGGATTGAAAACACAAACATCAAATAACTCCTCCAGGTTCCTACATGCCTTTGATATAGCCCATAGATCACCATGTTGTTCACTCTAGGAAATGCCTCTTATGCACAGATACTTGCGAGTCGCCCTTTCCATTTCATGCCATTTCTTGCAGATAAGGGCCATCCGATTTTGCTATCGATACATATCGACGCGTAGTGTATGGGACTTGGTCCCCTCCTCCTTGTGGCTTGGTTTGGTGCTTGTGCGTTGGGATTTGACTTGAATGTGGTGTTGTGTATGCTCTGTTAACCATTGTTATGTGGATGCGGTGCACTGGAGCTGGAGCGTTGGAGCTTGGCTTTCGGGCCATATTTTTTTTATGATATTTTTAATAAAATTGACACCTGCAAATTACCTTGGCATCTGGTAGCCTGCATTTTATATTTCTCTCTTCATGGGACTTATCCCACATAGACGAAGGAAAACAATTCATTCTTTAGAGTTTAAATATACAAATGATTACAACGTATAATCGATGATGTGAGCCCAAGGCTAGCGACTTGGAAGTTTGGCACTTGTGTGTTGGGCTTGTGTATTTGATGTTAATCCTATGGTCGTATGTCGCATGTGCAGATGCTAGGCTAGCTAGGGAACTTGGAATGTAATAGGTCCGAGAGCTTAAATGCTAGCCAAAATAAATCTATTTTTAAGAAAAAAATTCCAAAACCAATTTTGTACCAAAATCCAGAAATTAACGTGTGACAACAGGCGAGATGTGTTGAGAGCTTCTGCGATCTTCACATTTTCACTATACGTCATGAGCAATCTGCGTTTTGTCTGAAATAGATATTAGTCAGAATATTGATTTCCCTATAAATTATAGGGTCCTAACACATGTGACAATGAAACTTGATGGCGAGTCAAATCATCCTGAGAAACCTACTTGTGTACCATTCGTCCACGCAGTGCCAAAGAAACGCTGCCAAATAACCGATTTGATACTCATCATTGAAAATGTATAGCCGAACGTGAGAGGTCGCTATCCCCATAAGGATTTTTCATCAGTAGCCAATGATTACAATTGATTGCGACTGTTACTCAAAACCCAGGTGATATTACTCTATTTTGGAAAATTAACGGCTTATTCCAGAATGAGATATATGCAAATCGAATCGCTTGTCCAATGCTTGTGAAATTTTGAGGGAAATTGATCCAGAATCGGATCCAGAAGCTTGACAGGGCTTAAAAAGGCTCAAAAATGAAAGTGCTTAGAATCTGACGAAAACAACGTCATTGCGTACATCTCGTCTTCTTGATTCCGGACATATATTTACTTCATCAAACGGGTTCCGTATGTGAAAGATATCGCGTTCTGTCCGAAAACCCAAACAGGCAAAAAAAGGGGATCACTATACAGTCCGTACATTGCCATGTGGCACGCTGATTGTACAATCCGTACAACCATACAGAGGACGTGGCAACCCTTGGAGATGACACATGGCAGGTGATGTAGCATACAATCGATACAATTGGACCAATCTATGGGTGACATGTGTCACCACTGTAAGGGTGACATGTGGCACAAGATGATGTCAGCAGGTGACTAGGTAGGTATGGTGGCAGGGTACGTGGAAGACAAGTGGAGCATTCAGAATTTGACACTCGACAGTATTTGGTTGGTTGTTGATGTGCCACATGGCCCAATCATGGGCTACCACGTGGCACCTTGTGGTTGGTTCGTGGTTTATATAAAATTATATGGCTTCACCATGGGTCCAACCCCCGACCTCTCCTCCGGGCAATGGATTGGCAAGACCGGGCAATGGACTGGCAGGACCTCTCCTCCGGGCAACAGACTGGTAGGAAGTGCAAGTGGTTGTAATAGACTATGGAAGGATTTGTGTTGTAACGCAAGGAAGGAGGATCTAGCGAGGTGCGCAGATCTCTTGTCCTCTATGAAGTAGGGTTTTTGAAGCTCTGTTCATGTAACCGATTGAAGAAGATAATAAAGAAGAAGAGTTGGTGGACATAACCTCAGGGTGGGGTTGAACCACATAAATACTGTGTTATTCTGCTCTGTGCGATGTTGTGATGTATTTATGTCTTTAATTGCCAAGTGCTTTGTTATAGATAGATAGATATGTTTATGCTTTGTGCTTATGATGACCCTGGATGTTAGATATGACCTATGTGAACTAGCTTAGTGCTTGAATTTACTAGATCTAATCTATTTCTTATGCTAAGTGCTTAGATACATTAGATCTGGGTGAATGCTGCGATGATCTGTTTTCTCTGCGAAATAGATATTGGTTAAATGTTGATGAACTAATGGTGCTAAGTGTCCTATTAAGTATTGTAATCACATATATGTGTCCCAGCTAAGGTTGCAGACACTGGAGTCCTGCAAGCACCCCTGCCTCTACCTTAGGTGAGATTTCATCTGCTTTGCAGGTGTTGCCGAAAGGGCCGGTAGTTAGGCTTTTGTTGATGTGTTGTTGTAGCAATGACTGAGGAAGAAATGGTAGAGGTAACCACAAAACCAATTGGAGTCCCAGATCTAGCCATCCAAGACTCAGAGAAGGCTCTCTCTGTCTGATCTAACTTTGTTTATAATCAATTTTAAGCTAGTTATGATAGATCGGGTTTTTTTTTTTTTTTTTTAATATTGGGTTGGAACAAAAAGGAAGGGCCATTGGGAAAATGGAGTCTAAAAGTTTAAAGGTGAACAAATGAAGGAATAACGGAGTATATATACAATAGGGAAAGATAGACATGCTAGTGGATCCTTGTAGTTTGTGAGATGGAAAAAGAGGAATATATTATGGTTCATTTAAAATGTAGAGCATTGCTACATGAATTCTACATTTGAACTTCAGAAGAAAACATGAATATTGTTTTAATCCAAAACAGGGTGTTTGAAAACAAATATTGAACTTAATATTCTTTTAAACAATAAAGGAAAGAAACAAAATGTGAAAACAAAGAAAAACAAGTTACATCTAGAAGCACTTCACCACATAGCTATGACACGAGAATCCCAAAAAATAAGGTCTAGTATTCATCCAAAAGAATCACCTCTAACCTCCTGAAAATCTTTACAATAGATGATAATCTTTCGTACCATTTTTCCCTTCAGGTCCAACCTCTGCGCCCTTTTTAATTACAAATTCATGGCTTAAATAGCCAAAATAATAACTAAATCTTCATATTTTTCTGGAAAAAGAATCAAATTCAAATCTTAAAAAATAAACTAAACTAAAATTGGTTCAATATGTGTCGAATTTGAAGTAGACAAATCTCCTTCTTTGCTGTCAAAAAATCTGCATTTGGCTGCCACATGTCTTCCATCTGCCACCTTTGAGTTTATGTTTGGAAATCTGGAGATCAAAAAAGAAAGCAAAAAGGTTGAAGTAAAACTCCCTCCACTGCTTCCTTGTATCTCGAACATTGAGATTTATAGGAAAATCTCCTTAATTTGCCACCTGTATTGAATAGATTCGAGCTACTAAAAAATGACGGCATAGCTGCCAGCTACTATGATCTTATCTATGAACTGTTAAGAGATTCCTGAAAGCATGGGGTTTGAATAATTATGTTTCCACCCATCCTTTTGTTTCTTTGTAATCTGAAAATGATCCACCAAATTTGTGATTGAATTCCTTTTTGCATGCTTGATGATCCACTACCTATTATGTTGCAAAACTCTACTCGACCAAACGTCTTACAATTTTTCTCTTATGCACTCAAGGATTCTGGACGCTCTCTTTTGAGCGAGAGTAATACAAACAAGAGTAAGTTCTAATAGAGTTGACACTATACCAGCTTCCACCATGGCTCATCTGTGTGACCAACTATTGTGAGCCATGACCATGAGAATGTAGGTCGATTTCTCTTGGAAAAGAGCCTCTTTCTAAAGGCTTTGAGCTTGAACTTTCTTCAAGGTTAAGATATAGGCTCCAATTTGTCATCGATACATCTGAAGAGATTGAACTAAAATCCAAATTTACGCATTTAAGGTCAAGGAAAAACTGAGGAGGAGCCAATGGAAAGGATGGCCCCTAGGCACACTTTCAATTCTGGTCCCATCTGTTGACGGTGGAATCTTCAGTATAAGTTAGTTGCCTTTTTCCCATTCCATAGCTAGTCATTTACCTTGTGCAAATAGAAGAATATCCAACTGGATTAGATCTCTGACTAGAAGCAGTAATTTCATATTCAAGAATGGACTTATCCCAAATGCAATCAATATGCATCTTTCTCACACTCTCGTAAATTGGTTCCATGTCTCTTAAAGTGGCAACAACATCGAGATATTTACAACATGAAACCCTAACCTATACTAGAGTGTTTTTTTAAGTCGCCTGGTACAAAATTTTATACCCGCCTCAGTGATCTGCCTACATTCTTGTAAATCTAATTTACCCAAATGACTGTAGTCAGCTGCAACACTTGCAAGGCCCGTGTCAATTAAATCAGCACAATTCTTGATAAAGAGCGCTTCCAAATTTGTACATAAGGAAGCCTGATCAGGTTGAGGGCCCTTGCATATGCTATGAAACTGAACCAACTTCAGCGACCTCAGGTTCTTGCATTGGGAACCTAATAATTCCAAAGCTGGGCCTGAGTCTGGGACATTCTGACAGTCATCGAGCACTAGATCCTCTAAAAAAGGAAGACTTTCGAACATGTATTCCAAACCTTGGTGGGTAATATTGGCATCCTCTCCGAAGAATTTCTCGTCCGGATCGCCTTTGAGAGCTCCAAATGAAGTGGCATCAACCAAATGAAAAATTATGATCTTGGAACAGTTTCTGGCAAGTGTAACAAGAGCCTCATCCCAACACAATCCATGTATCTTGGATTGAAAACACAAACATCAAATAACTCCTCCAGGTTCCTACATGCCTTTGATATAGCCCATAGATCACTATGTTGTTCACTCTGGGAAATGCCTCTTATGCACAGATACTTGCGAGTCGCCCTTTCCATTTCATGCCATTTCTTGCAGATAAGGGCCATCCAGTTTTGCGATCGATACATATCGACGCGTAGTGTATGGGACTTGGTCCCCTCCTCCTCGTGGCTTGGTTTGGTGCTTGTGCGTTGGGCTTTGACTTGAATGTGGTGTTGTGTATACTCTGCTAACCGCTATTATGTGGATGCAGTGCACTGGAGCAGGAGCGTTGGAGCTTGGCTTTCGGGCCATCTTTTTTTTATGATATTTTTAATAAAATTGACACCTGCAAATTACCCTGGCACCTGGCAGCCTGCGTTTTATATTTCTCTCTTCATGGGACTTATCCCACATCGACAAAGGAAAACAATTCATTCTTTAGAGTTTAAATATACAAATGATTACAACGTATAATCGATGATGTGAGGCCAAGGCTAGACACTTGGAAGTTTGGCGCTTGTGTGCTGGGCTTGTGTATTTGATGTTAATCCTATGGGCGTATGTCGCAACCAATTTTGTATCAAAATCTAGAAATTAACATGTGACAACAGGCGAGATGTGTTGAGAGCTTCTGCGATCTTCACATCTTCACTATACGTCATGAGCAATCTGCGTTTTGTCTGAAATATATATCAGTCAGAATATTGATTTCCCTATAAATTATAGGGTCCTAACACATGTGACAATGAAACTTGACGACGAGTCAAATCATCCTGAGAAACCTGCTTGTATACCATTCATCCACGCAATGACAAATAAATGTTTCCAAATAACCAATTTGATACTCATCATTGAAAATTTATATCCGAACATTAGAGGTCGTTATCCCCATAAGGATTTTTCATCAGTAGCCAATGATTATAATTGATTGCGACTGTTACTCAAAACCCAGGTGAGATTAATCTATTTTGGGAATTAACGGCTTATTCTAGAATGAGATATCTGCAAATCGAATCGCTCCTCCAACGCTTATGAAGTTTGAGGGAAATAGGCACATGTTTCCTGACAAACCAGAGGAAGCCGAGGAGAAATATTCAACAGGTTTCAGCGAATCAGGAAGTTTGAAGAATATGACCGAATTATCAAATAAAAAGATAGAAAGGCATGCTGCACAAATGCTAACAACAAAATCTCATGAAAAATATGTCGATGAGCCAAGATTAGACGAAGAGATCAGGATGAATCCTATTATGAAGGATTTGATTATTAATAGATATGTGGATGAATACAACACACAAGTTGGTGTAAGCAAAAGGAAAAAACAATGAAAGGAGGAGGCTAAAGCTAGAACAATCAAAAGCATTGAAGAAAATTATCCTAGTCGGGTTGACACGTTAAAGGAATAGATCGAAAACCTAAAATAAAATTACATGACAAGCTAAATCGAGTATATTTCAAGGAATCTTGTGATACTGTAGATAGGTGGCATTTAGTGGAAAGATCTAAGGTATTTTGGTTTTTGTTTGTAACTGTTTCCTAGAAAACAGGGGTTCGGTTTTGATGAGTTACTCCCTCTGTAACTGATGTGTATTTTTGGAATCTTGAAAAGAATGACTCATTTTTTGTCCTTATATGTAATTTATCTATATATAGCGTTAAAAAGATAAAAGAATGGTTCGACTGGCTGGAGAGGAGTTTGCCTTTGTAGCAGGAAAACTTTGTGATTTCTTATGAATTTTAATGCAAGAAGAGAAGGCTTTTTTTGGATAGTCGAGATTCATCATGGTGTGGATGTTCTGTATGTTTTCTTATATTTCATATTCATGAATGTGTTTTGTTGCTACTAATAATATTTAAGTAAAATAAGGAATTCATCTTGTTGGTGCTCCTTCTCACATTGATTATACTTGTTATGTGTTTATTGGTTTTTGGTTCAGAATTCACCCTTATTTGGTGCTCTGTTTTCGGTAGCCAGCCTTTATGCTCATTCTTCTAAATCTATACCAAGAGATTCATCCTCTGTTAGATGCCTCTTGTCATAGTGGTATTTCATTTATTTCCAACTGTCATCTCATATAGCTTATTTGGTTGAAAACAATGCCTATTTTGACTCTGTTCGCTCAGGAATACATAGCTTGTAAATCTTCATATGATTTTAGGAGGTGACCCCATTGCCCAACGACCCTGTTCTCTTGTTTGTCCTACCAACCCTTTAAAAACTATCCTATTGCAGAATTTGACCTCTGTATGCTCATTAACAAATCTTTTTTGAGTATTTTCAGTCTCCACATGTTCGAGAGATCCCTCTCTGGTTGGAAAGGTCATAATTCAACCTAAAGTTGTTTTGTAGGTTACCTCTGTCGTTTGTTTTATCATCCAAACAAATTTACAGAGTGCTAACAACTTTAACACAAACTTTAGTGGTATTAGAGGGTTGTTGTATGATGTTTTCAGAGTATATTTGTAACATCCAAGTGGTTGTAGCAAATATATATGATAGCAACAAATTTCAACCATCAGAATAAGCAAGTAATCCAAGAAAAATTTCACCAATAAACAGTTGAATGATAGTATTGGCTTACAATCAAATTGCCATAGTTGAAAAACAAGTTAAAATTCAAGATATAGAGTGATTTGTTGCATCCCTAATGGTTGTAAATTTTATTCAGTTATATCTCCAAGAATACTAGGCCAATCAAGATGCCTTAGAGGCTTTAACAAGCTTAAAGCATCAAGAAAATATTCCAACTTGAAAAAAATCAACATCTCTCTAAATCATGTTTACCAATGCAAACAATTTATTTCTTGAATGAAAATAAAGATTAGTGGCTTGCCAAATGGGTTATGGAGTCTTATTGTATTAATTTAGGTCTACTAAATCTCAAGGGGTGTAATCCCTTTTACTCCCTTGAAATAGCAATCCTAACAAGGTAAAGTCTAGGAGAGTGTAAACCCTTTTACTCATCCTAGCAACCTTTGCAATAGCCTTTTCAACAACAATAATGATAAAACTTGGTGGAGGTTGTAAAAAATTATACTCCTCCAAGGATATATCCAATAACAAGCATGTAATAAGAAAGAAACCTAACAAAGTGAATATTTTCCTTACCAATTCCCAAAAAATGCCAAGACAAACCTTAGTTACCAAATATTTTTCACTATCAAAGCAAGAGAAAGAGCCTCCAAGAGATAGCGCACCACTTCATTCCATAAGACAAGACACAAAACATATCACAAGAGAGAGAGAAATAACTTGTCCAAGAGGAGCACAAATTTCAGCCAAGCAGTCCTCTCACAATGGGAGAGCTATGATAAAAATGAAAAGGAAATGATCCTTATTTATACAAAATTTCTAAAAAGTGTTTGTCCTCTTAAATTTAGGGTAAACCACAAAGTAAGGGGCCAACAACCCTTACTTTTCACCTTTACAATTTTAAATTTTATTTTGCATATAAGAAACCCTAAAAGAAGCATGATGTCACCCCTTTAGGGCAATGTTTTGGCACTTTTAGCAAATCGTTGATCTTGGAGATGAAACATTGGGCCTCCAAAGGCCTCCCTCTCATGCACTAGGGTCTCCTCTATCAATCCAAGGCCTCTTTCCATCCAAAAGGTGCCAAGTTTCAAGTAAACCACACCACCACACCAAAACCTATTCTTAGGGTGATGTCAAGCCCTCTAAATATGACTTTTGACCTCCAAAGACCAAACGTTGGGCTTGTAGGGGCTAGGTGATGTCTTCCAAGGTGTCTCTAAAGCCTCCAAAGGTTTTCATCATCATCCGGTGTGTGGGCCATGGTATCCACCCTATGGGATTCATGCCCCAAGGA
The DNA here is from genome assembly GCA_009831015.1 of Picea engelmannii. Classification (NCBI taxonomy): domain Eukaryota; kingdom Viridiplantae; phylum Streptophyta; class Pinopsida; order Pinales; family Pinaceae; genus Picea; species Picea engelmannii. Next base: position 74,751 of record ML784860.1, on the reverse strand, counting down.
ATCCCAAGCTAGACTTGTTCCTCAAAAATTGTCCACCAAGCAAGGTTCTGCAAAGACAATGAATATTTCCTCCAAGGATATCAATTCAAACATATCATGATAAGTAAATAAAATAAATAAAAGAGTCATATAAGAATGTGCATCAAAAAACAACTCATCAAATTAAACAAGTGCTCAAAGACCCTATGCAACTTTCCAAGTTTAAGTATGGGAGGGTTGACAAAGTGACCTATTGGGTGAATCATCCCATAAGTCAAGGAGTGTTTCCTAGGTGGAACCCCCTCTAAGCCATGTGTAGAACATGAAGTGTATGGGAGAATGACATTTGGGCATGGGATTCATGACATACAAGGGATCATAGTGTCTCATTTATGGGTACCTTTGTAGAGGGTGTGTTGCACCTTCATTTTCAATGCATCCTTTTTCCAAGCTCATTTATTGTCTTTTGTTCTTTTAATATGTTTCCAGGTTGAAGCCAAGGTGGGGATTCTACCTAAGCATGAAAAACATTTCCCACCTTGACTCTACCCTAGTCACATCATGCTTCCCCAAATTGAAGACAATGTGTGGGACTTCTACCTAAGCATGAAAAACATTTCCCACACAAGCTCTACCTTGGTTGACATTTTACATTGTTATTATTATTTTTATATAGGTCCCATCGGTTTCTTATGAGAGACATTTCATTTTCCACTGGATCCCTGGGCAAGCATATAGAAGTTTTATGATTGAATTTTATATTTTTCCATCTACATTCCCTATGGGCCTTTAGCGCCTTCTTCCCATGAAATGATGGACAATCCCTTCTTGGGTCAGTACACCTAAAAATCCCAAAAGATAAGGAGACGAGGGGGTGAAGTGTGGAAAGTGGTAAATATGATCGGGAATGGTACGATGTTTTGTCAAGGGGATATCCCAGTAGCAAACCCATCCATGAGGGTTACCACTTACTAGGGTTATAACTTCTAAGCAGACGTTACATAATCAAAAGAATATTTTAAATGAAAGAGAATCAAATTCCTGAAATATTGAAATGACACTCACCATAATACCTAGCTCATACCTCATGGAGTAATACCTAATGTCTTCCAAAAGCAAGATGGTGTGGCAGATACCATCGTGATGAATTTGAGATATATGGTGGTGAGGCGGGCCTCTATTTGTGCAAGTGGACATTGTCAGTCATATATCTCTCAGTACTCCATGTCTACAACCTGAGTGCCTCGAGACATCATCTCCATAATTATCCATAGGAAATGGGATAACACTTACCTTAGGCGAGTACTTGCAACATCTATTGTTTATTTAATTTACTTGCCTTAGGTAGGTACTTGTAGCAATGCTCCTATTTACTATGTTTATTAAGTTCAAAGATAGGAGTTGTCTTTGACTCCCATGCCATCAAAATAATTAGTGCTTATGAAAAAAAACTATTTTTTCCATGTTTTTGGAGTTTGGGCATTTTGGGATCTTTGTAAATGTCATGATTTTTTTTCAACTTAATTTTAAATGCATCTTTCCATAATTATGCACTAGTACACAATTCATTTTTTATTACTACCTCGTATTGTATGGTTAGGTTATGACTAACCATTTACACCTTGGGTTGTTGATTATACAACAACATTAAGATATATGACCATCTTGTAAGGACTTTTCTAGTATTCGTAATGACGATAATATTCAATTTGTGTGCTTAACTATAAAGTGATAGTAGAAATTGAAAGACAAGTTTAAAAAGCATAAGCAGTCTACCGAGGGAGATGGGGGGAAAACACATTTTTCAAATTAGAGTGACAGGTTACCTCTTTTAGATATATCTCATGAAGCAAAAATGGTGGATTGCTATTTTTAGTTCTTGGTTTTTTTAGGGTTTGGGTATCCTCTAGTCTAATGAGCTATTTTTTTGGCGGATTGCGATGGGTTTATTACTCATTAATGGTTTCCGGTTTTGGTGGGTGATTTTAGGGGGTTTAGAGGTGGTTTGGTGTACTGATTACCCAAGTGATTTGATCTACCATAATATCGGGATTTTACTTAGCCGAATACCTGACGACTAGTAGTAAAGATTGATTGGATGTCAACCATTAGTAACAACCTTGTTTTTTCATTTTGACCCTCGAGATCAGGTACCTGGTGGTCCTACCTAGTGCAGTGTTCGTGGCAGAGTAGAGGACTGGAGGAACATCACGGGATCGAGCAGCTAAGGACATTGACTTAATGGGCACCCTTGTCTAGGAGGAATGGGATCAGGAGGATCTTTTTAAAATAGTGGATGAGTTATGTCACTTAACTAAGGGTGGTGGAGAATTAAACAAGATTTTATGTCCACCTGTTAACCCTCTCGAAACTATACCAACATCCAGAATACCTTCCAAGACATTGTTGTTAGTTCCAGATGTTAGCAAGCCTTCTGGTTTGAAACAGTCGGCCTCGAGTGGTTCGGAGAAGTGGGTGAAGGGAACTACTAGTGTGAACAGTCTTCAAGACACTCAGACTCTAAATGTCCTTCAATAGGAAACCCGCTCTAATTTCTTGGATAAGGTAGGGATAGGCTCCCCGAGAGAAGCATTGTGTGTTAAAGAGTCTATCCACAAGAGGACATTCAGAGCTTGGAAACCAAATAAAACACATAGACGCTTGGTGATAGGTATGGATGTAGGGTTAGAAGAAACATGTCAGTTATCCCTGTGTGCTCTTGTTGGGAGAATTGCTAATAATACTAGGTCTTCCATTTCTCTTGGGGAATGGATGCAAAAGTCGTGGGTTCCCATAATCGGTTATACTCTAGAATTTTTATTACTTCCATGCAGATGGTTTGGCTTGATTTTTAAGTGCCCTGAGGATTCAGAACTCATTAGAGGTGGTTTTTAGGAATACGAAGGGGGTAGCCTAATGATGAAGCATTGGAGGACAAGGTTTGATCCTTTTAAGGATCACTTTAGCTACATTTATGTTTGGGTGCTCTTACCAGTGCTCTCGCTCAACCTCTAGAATAAAAAATCCTTGTCGGTAATAGGAAATCTCTTAGGGAGATTCCTGAAGCTGGATGAAGTGGGTTTACAGTCGGAAGACAAGCGCATGGCCCATATTCTAGTAGAACTAGACCTGCATGCAGGACTTATGGGAAACATTGAGATTGATTGGCGTGGCCAAGTAGCTCTACAAAAGTTGGAATATCAAGGACTACCCTTCCACTGCCTAAACTGTAGAAGGATGGGACACCTACGTAAATATTGTACTCTCGAGATTGGATCTACTTCTTTTGACAACCTCTCAAATACAAAATCACCAAATTACTATATGGCTGTGGATACACATGATGCGCAGGGTGATGGGGAGATTGGTAGCTTGGATGTTGATCCGAACTTGGACACAAACTCATTTCTAGGTAAGTTACAAACTTATTGTCCTAATTTTTTTATGAAACTTTCTTTGTGGGAAAGGGAGTTTTTGGTTAACTCTTTTTTGAATGCTTGCCCTTCTATGGAATCTGGGGATGGTATTTTTTTGGGGACCAAAATTGCAAGGATAGTTTGGAAGGCTAGGAGATTTCTACTAATCCTTCTCTTTCGGAAAACCTTCCATACCCTTTAGGTGATTTGTCCACGCCCATCCTTGTTTCCTTATCCTCGTCTAACTCTTTGGCCCTGACATAGCCTGTTTCTGATTTTTCCACTGTACAAACTTCTACATCTCAGGCTACAGCCGATAAGGCAACCCTACATACTACACCCTTAATCTCCTATTGGGGTTTAGAAGCACAAGAAAGTGTCTCTCTGGAAGAAAGGGATCCCGGTCGGCCATTGGGGGATGGAGGTCAGTGTATTTCTTTGGGGTGGTTGAGGGGATTGGGGCAGGAAATAGCCCTGATCAAAATGTGCAGTGCTAGAAAGAAGTAGGGCACCTTACCTTTGGTTGTGGAACAACAACCTAGTACTTCAATGGATTCAAGGGAACTTGGAGGCATGAGAGCCCTGGCTAGGGATAAGTCATGATCCTCTTCTCCTTGAACATTAGAGGGGTGGGAGGCCCCCTTAAGTTTCCTTCCATGCAGAGATTGATTCTTAATACTAAGTCGAGTATTATTTTCCTTCAGGAGACTTTAGTCGGAGAAGAAAAGAAAAGGATTTTTATGAACTCCTTGTGTCTGTCATGGATGAATAGTGTTGTCACTTCTATTGGGAAGTCGGGAGGACTCTTGGTTGCCTAGGATCTGATTGTATTTGACCTAAAACCTTATCTTTTCACTGGTGGGATTTTATTGACAAGTTCCTTCATTCCGGCTAAAAGGAATTTATCTTTTATAAATGTTTATGGACTGTGTTTAGAGCGTAGGTAGTTTTGGGAGTGGGTGGATGCAACTGGGTTGTTATCAAAGCCTGATTAGATCTTAGCAAGGGATCTGAACTTTTCCTTGGGCCCAACGGAGGTATGGGGGATGATGGCTTTGTCAGATTCCTTAGCATACTTTTTCAAAAATCTAATTGCTAAGAATCACTTGGTTGACATACAACCTCCAGAAGTCATGCCTACCTAGCAAAATGGTCGTAGTGGTGTGGAGAGTATTCAGAAAAGATTGGATAGGGTGTGTGTATCTGATTATTTTCTAGTTGATTCAATTAGATTCTGTTTCTGGGTAGAATACCCATATATTTCTGACCACACTCCAATCTTTTTTCAGCTGGATTACGGTTATAAGTCGGTTGCTTGCCCATTCAAATTCAATCTGGATCTAATGAAAGATGTATCTTTTGGCTTGTTGGTACTGGAAGTTTGGAATAATAATGAACTTTCTATGTTGGAAGGAGCACAAAATAGATTGATAATGAAGTTAAAGACTCTTAAAAATCATGTCAAAGAATGGATAAAAAAAAGAAAATTTGATGAGCAGCGTGCACTTCTTTCTATTGAAGAGGAAATAGTGGAATTGTCTATTCTCAGTAGTGATCATGACAATACTTTTGATCTGGATTCTCGCATTAAAGTTCTGGAATCAAAAGGGAATAAATTGTTGTTAGCAGATGAGGAGCGCTGGCACCAAAAGAGCAGGGCTACGTGGATCAAGTGCGGTGACAAAATTATGAATTTCTTTCACCACTATGCCAGTTTCAGGAGAAATAAAAAGAATATGTTGGAGGTTACTGATGAGATGGATCGGGTACATATGGGACATGACACTATAAAGATCGAAGCGGTAAAGTATTTTAGCAACTTTTATAAAGAATCTGAACATCATAGCTATGAAGACCAGATTGCTATTGTTCATCTATATCCAAGGATTGTTACAGAGGAGTAGGTGTACACTCTTGAGAGTCCATGCACTATAGAGGAAATCAATGAAGTTCTAAAGGGATTCACAAAGGACAAGAGTCCCAGTCCCGATGGCTGGACAATTGAGTTTTTTCTCAACTATTTTGATTTGGTAGCTAAAGATTTGTTGGAGGCTATGGAGGAGTTTCATCTATTGGGAGAAGTGAAGAGATCCTTGAACTCAACTTTCATTACCTTAATTCCTAAGTTTAATGGTCCAACTACCTTTGGGGACTTTCGCTCGATAGCACTTTGTAATTTATGCTACAAAATTATATCAAAAATCATTGCAAAGAGGATAAGGCCTATATTGTCTCGTGCATTATCAGATGAACAATTCAGCTTTTTGAAGGGGAGACAAATTAAATATGCAATCGGGACGGATCAAGAATGTCTACATAGTATCCGGGAGAAAAAACTTCAAGATTTAATTATGAAGATAGATTTAAAGAAGGCCTACGATTATGTTAGTTGGGATTATCTTCATCTGGTTCTTATGCAATGTGGATTTGGGCTACCGACGATAAAATGGATCATGGGTTGTGTAAGTTCTGCAACTTATGCGATTTTAATTAATGGTGAACCCACTGGTATTTTCAACAGTGGTAGAGGGCTAAGACAAGGGTGCCCTTTGTCTCCCCTGCTCTTCATTCTTGTTATGGAAGTTTTGAGCCTGGCATGAAAATACAATCAAGCATAAGGTAATATTACAGGTATCAAAGTATCAAGGTACATAAAAGTCCTCCATCTTCTTTTTGTCGATGATATTCTTATCATGACAAAAGCCACTTTAGCAGAATGGCTAGAGATTAAAAGAATATTGGATAATTTCTGTGGGGCATCTGTTTTGGTGATTAATGCACATAAAACATCCTTCCTTCATTATGGCATTCAATCATCTCTATTGGATACCTATAAGCCTTTCTTCCACTTTAATTTTCTTGAACTTGCTTCTGGTTTTAAGTATCTTGGTTACTTTCTAAAGATGGACAGGTATACTTCTGAAGATTGGAATTGGCTCATAGAGAAATTTGAAAAGCATATTAGCCATTGGTGCAATAGGTGGCTATCTCTTGGAGGTCGTCTTGTACTAATTAAAGTTGTGTTGGAAAGCCAGCCAATCTATTGGCTAGCTTTGGAAAACTTACCTTCTTCGATTCTGAATAATTTATGTCAGTTGATTTTTAATTTCCTATGGTCTAGTTATAGAAAAAAAAGAAGCATCCATCTCTACAAATGGAAGCTTTTAGCTCAACCTAAACTGTATGGTGGGTGGGGCTTGAGGAATCTTTTTAGTTTCAGCAAGGCCATGGCGGCCAACATCTTGTGGTGAGTGTTAATGAAAGAAGGTTTGTGGCATCGTGTGATATTAGACTAGTATCTCAGATCATTTTCAGTTGCGGGGTGGCTTCAGATAGTCACTGTTCCTACGACAAGGGGCTCACAAGTTTGGAAGTACTTACTCAAATCGGTGCATATAGTGTTGCATTGGATTGCATGGTATCCAGGTTTGGGGGATTCCATATTGGTAGGCAGGGACTACATTTTGGGTATGGGCATGAAAGCCATCCTATCGGATGAATTAATCCATGTTTTAAATCAGAAAGGGGTGTATTACCTCTTTCAGGCTAGTTGTGATCAGTGTTCGGGCATAGCAGGTACTAAGTGGCATACCAGTGATGATTTAGAGTTAGATGGTTGACTAGAAATTGAGTGGATGATTTTCGAAATGAACTCATACAATATGGGATTCTTCTATCTAGGTGGCCAGATGAACTTAGATGGTCGGGAGGTAACAAATCTGTTTTTATCACAGTAAAAAACATATATGAGGCGAATGAAAGAGGAAAAAATAGCATGGTAGTCAAGGGGTGGTGGAGGAATCTTTGGACTTGGAACTGTCCACTAAAACTAAAATTTTTCATCTGGTTGATGGTGGAGAATAAAATTCTCACGTGGGAGAACCTCTAGCGTCATGGTTTCAATGGTCTGGGTTGGTGTGTCCTATGTAATCAAAGTCTGGAATCGTATTTTCACCTTTTTTTGGATTGTTATTTTGTGTGCACAATCTGGACAACTTTTCATTCTTTTAGGAACTCATCGGGTTCTTGGGTTGGATCTTATATCACAGAATGTTTTAAAAATTGGTTTTCAGGAAGGGCTCGACAATCCACCTTACCTATTTTCGTCTGCTGGTATATTTGGAAGGATCGTAACTTTGCTATATTTGAAGACAGGAAACCATTGGCTCATAGAGTGGCTATCCAGGTGTCCATAGTGGTGGATTCTTATACTACTCAGGTGATAGCTCTAGTTATGAGGAACATAGCTACTAGGGGAGAGGTGGATGGCATTGTTGGCTGGTTTGATGGGGCAGCTGAAGCTTCTGGATCCAACAGTGGGGCATGAGGTATTATTAGGACACTGGACAATCGTATCTTCAAGTGGATTTTAAATTGTGGCCCAGGATCTAATACTCGGGCAGAATTGCTGGGTGTTTGGGCCCTTCTGAATCTTGCTTCTAGGCTCTTTATTATTGATATCAATGTGAAGGGAGATTCAATGATTGTTATTGATTGGCTACATGATAAAGGCCGCCTTCAGGTGATATCCTTGGAATGCTAGAAGGACATGTTGGCTAATCTTATAAATCTTTTTCATCATATCTCTTATGAACATGTCTACAGGGAAGACAACTCGGAAGAGAGAAACCTTTCAAAGCAAGCACTTCATAAGCAACCCGGGAAAATTATCTATTTTTAGTGTGTTGAGGAACACGAGGGTCCTCCTTTGTCAATAGATATTTTCTAGGCTACGGATGGCATTTGTTTCGCTGTGGGGTGTTGGGGTATAATCCAACGTCTTTTAGCTATGTAATGTATGTTGTAAAGGAACAGTCTCTTTTTGGGGTTATTGGGAGGGATTTTAGTAGCCAGTTCATATATTTTGAGGTTGGGGAGATAGATTGGATATTAGATATCCAATAGATGTACCTTTTGGACATGGTGGTGATTGTTCTATGTATTGGAACAGTTTATATTTTAAATAATATAAACTGAAATTTTTTGTGGAAAAAAAACTATAAAGTGATATTTACTCCCAAATAATTAACATTTTCTTAAAACATTATTGAATTTGCAACATTAAGATATATGACCATCTTCATGGGACTTTGATAGTATTCTTAATGATTATAATATTCAAGTCATGTTCTTAACTATAAAGTGATATTGATTCCCAATGAATTAACATTTTCTTAAAACATTATTGAATTTGCAATGCTGTGCATGGTTTTATAACTCCAACAGAGTTAAAATTTGGATATATGTTATCATTTGTGATTGCAACTTTTACATTTGTTCTCATGGTGACTATCATGTTGTTATTTTATTATCAGTTTATGCATATCATCAAATCACTTCATATTCTAATATCCAACTAATAACCATTTTAAGTGGATTTTTTCTAGAAATCTTTGTTCATAATATTTTTAATTTGAGCTTTCTTTTTTTTTAGTTCGAGTTGTATTGACCTTTAGATGATTTGGTATGCCAGTAAAGCGTTGAATTCAATTGGGTAACCATGTATGTTGATTTTTTAATCTTTAGTGCCACAATTGTTGTAATTTGGGTGACCAATGGTACCCTAATAAGTTGATCCTTCTTAATCTCATATTTTTTTTTTTCATAATTTAGATATGTCATCATATTGATATTTGATATTTTTGTATTCATTAGTGTGTCAACATTTTTTGGCAAAGATAAGGCTTCATCAATGAAAACTTATGCATGTTTAACTGTAATAGAATTTATGGACATCACATTGTTGTTTAATTCTTTATTAATATCGATTTTGGATGTTCTTCATCTAGTAAAACTTCATGAGTAGTGACACTATTTTTTCCATTTGCAATAAGGCTCTAATCATTTCCATATCCAGGCTTTGGAATTTAACTTCAAGAAACTTGCTTGATTCAACTAGATTGTTTAAAGTTTCTTTATCAATGAGTTATTTCTTGATTTTCAATTGATTTTTCTTTTCATTATTTAATTTCTTAAGTTCTCCAAGTAGATTCTTATTCTGATATCTAAGGTAATAAATTTCTTCATCATTCTTAAATGGGTCCCCTCCATTTTCACATGAGGGTGTGGGTTAGATCTTCTTGGAGTGAAAAGGCTATTGTGTGGGGCTTTAAACAAAACTAATCAAGGGAGATTTGTGGGGATTTAAACATAAGTAATAAAGGGATATTTGTGGGGCATCATCAGATATTTTGGATTCATAGGTAATTTTTTTGTCATTTCGTCCCATTCTTTTTAAATTTGCATATTTTTAAAAAAATGTGATGTGGGTTTTGAAGAGAAAATTTAGGTTTTGGATTTTAGAGATGGATTTTGGTGATGGGTTTTGGGTTTTTCTTTCTCTTCCACTCCTCCCCCCAACCTTCTCTTCTCCTCTCCTCTCCTCTTCCTCTCCCTCTTCATCTCCTGCCACTCCTTTTCCCTCTTCATATCCTTCCATACCTCCTCCCTCTTCCACTCCTCTTTTTATTCCCCTCTCATATCCTCCATCTTTATCCTCCTTTATTCCTCTCCTTTTATCCCACTTCTCCTTCTTCTCCTTCCACTCCTTCTCCTTCTCCCTCTTCCCATATTTCTCTCTTCCACTCCTTCTCCCTCTACCCCTCTCCCTCTCCTTCCACTCCTTCTCCCTCTTCCCCTCTTCCTCTCCTTTACTCCTTCTCCCGCTTCCCCTATTCCATCCTCTTTTTCTTGCCCCATCCTCTCACTCCTCCTCTCTTTCTTCCCCCCTTCTCTTATTTTTTTTCTCCCTCTTCCTCCTCCCCCTTTTCTTTTTCCTCTTTCTCTTATGCCTCATTGATCCAGGATATTTTATTCAATGACTATCACATGAATTGCATTAAAGAGCATAAACAAAGATTATGTGCAACATTCATGAAGAAAGCATACACATGATAAATAAAAATAAGAACAATTGCACAAGACTTAATAATGGAGATCATCCCAAATATGGACTACATCTCAGGGCCAACTTCTCAGTGGAGAGGCATTTATACTATCTCAACAAAAATTGGCATAAATACATGGCAATACCTCGAATATGAAAATGCCTTGAAAATGCATTGCTCGGATCCAAATTTTGACTACATCAGTGGATTCGTGGCTATAAATCATGCAAAAATGACTGTAAATTCATCAAATTATGTCACTGTCACTTCCAGGCCCCTCTTGGACTCCCTACCTCAAAATGAATGCCACAAAAACCATACATACCTACAATCAATACTCCTCCTGCATTGAAAATCATGCTTGAAAATGGGCCCGTGGATCCTCCCTGACGGATGTATGAATCTGATCTTAAATAATTAATTGTGGGTGAACTTACCAATCGGGTCGTTGGCCCTGTTGGTTGGTGGGTTCATATTAAGGTTTGGTTGATGAGAGGTCCAGGGGTCAAACCCTATGGACCCCCATTTTAAACATTTTTTTTTAACCATTTCATTTTAATATGTGTGTGTGTGTGTGTGTGTGTGTGTGTGTGTGATATATAACCCATTCCAATATAACCTCCCACCGATTGATGTGTTGTTCACCAAATTTAATATTGGTTTGCAGTTTGTTCGTCGTCCACTAGTCCAGCTGTCGATTGGTCTGATGGCCCGTTTTTTTTTTTTTTTT
>ML784860.1:7597-50475 GCA_009831015.1 Picea engelmannii | reverse complement strand
TTCCCTAAGTTCTACTATGGAATCACTTACACTATAGTCAAATCAATTTTAAATAGGATTTCTTGATGGTTTTATCATTGATTAAAAGAAGCATGCCAGGGATGAAATAATTGTATGTTTGTAGCATTATGTTTGGATATATTCTCTACCCTTATTATCATTTCCCTTTCACCCTTATTAAATGGATGTAGTGATAAAGGGATATGACATCTAAAGTGTTCACCCCAATAGTTCTTTGTTTCCCTAGGCCCTTAATTTAAACTTCACATGATAGGATCAAATTTTCTTGTAGCCCTAATTTATCCACCATTTCCATCTTTCATGGCCTTCTTTGCAACTACAAATATCAATAGGAATTACTTCCTAGCTAGCGATGTCAAGTTTAATAAACTCAGCATAAAAAATGAGAAGAGATATTTTATAATGTTCAGTAAATTAAAGTTTAAAATACCTAAATATATCCAAGCCTATACTCCTTATTATAAGGATATAAATGAAATGACATTTTCCATGCTTTAGATATGTCGAATTTCAAAACTACCAAATTCATAGTTACCAAAGATATTAGATACATTGACTATAGTACATGATATTTGGTTAATTGTATTAATTTTATGTAAAATGAATGCATACTTGAATTTCCTGGGATAAAAAAACCTCACTAAAATCAACCCAAAATTATGAATGGATATGTCGTAGTGTAGTTTATAGGAAACAGAGGTTATAGGTTCAAAAATTTTCCCCTATGTAATACAAGTTCGGAATCCATGTATAACAAAACAATTATTGTATAACAAAATTTTTACTAGTACCCAGACTTGATTACCACCACCTTTTGCTAGTATTTATGTGTCAAGTTCAACAACAATTAACTCTAACCGAATGATGCAAGTAGGACCAATAGAATGATCTTTGAGGTTTTTTTCAAGACCTCATAGTCAAACTTTGATTGAAGAGCATTCCAAAAATCTCTCCTTACCATGGATATGATGTTTTTAATGAAATTTTCAGTCATTGACCTATGACATCCTCTCCTTGTCCTTTCATGGATGCACAACCTACATCACCTGGTCAACCAAGGTAAGGGATACACATTCCAATTCATTTTAAGTTGTGTTAGTCAATTGTAGTTGACATCACACACTAACATAGCCTAAAATACATTGATATTTACACAATTTCCACATTACTCTTATCCCTCATAGATCATCTCACTCATAATTAATATCCCAATGTAAACCCTCCACACTATGAATTCCTCATACCAAAATACAATTCACACAAAGAAGGCTAACAAAAAGAGTGGTTTGATATTGTTGGTGAGTGATTTAGGGATTTAGAGGGTTATTTTATGCATGTGTGTTTGAGTTACATGGTTGGTTTATGCGTCTCTAGATATGTTGATCTCATGTGTGTATATTTTCAATGTTCATGTAAAATTATGCATATATTTTATTACATGGATTTTATGTATTTAACTTAGTTGTGTGTCCCTGTTATAGATATATAGGTTATATGTCTTCTAGTGGAGATTCCTCAGATGATGATGCTAGACATGAAAGAGAGGAACATGAAAGAAGAAAAGGTAAAAACAATTGCAACCAGTGAAAGTAGAAACAATAATAAGACCCTAGTGAGTTGTAGTTTCATACTTTATGATTGTTATATAATATTGAAAAATTTATGTATTTATTTTATAAAGAGTTGCATTTATAATTTTAATTGTTTCTTACTAAAATATGTTTTATGTTGCAGAAAAGCTTGATTAAAAAACTTACATCATTTTTGGGACTATATATATAAAAAAAAAGACGACACCTTTATATGGAGTACTTGTATTCAGTGCAATGGGGAGAAAGTTCCAGGGATCTTGGTCATAGTATATCAAAGCATGTTAATCATGGTATGAGTTATTCTATGTTTTTAAGGGAAATTTAAAATGTATTTCAAGCCAATTTACTATATTTTTCATTGAACTTATTCATTCTATGACATGCATATTAATTTTTTAGTATAGAGCACATAGATGAGGATGAACAAAAATAAAGACATATTTCACTAGTAGAATATATAGAAAATGCATTTGATTATAATAATATACAAGTTACTACTAAAAGAGAGATTTTAAAAATTGTTGACATAGACACGAGGGAATGATCGAAATATTACCACAAAAAGTAGTGTTGGTGAGCAAAGAGCATTACAATATTTTCATAGAAGGTTCCCAAATTTATGATTTTGTGATAAATGGGCCCTTCATATGTTCTCTAAAACTATTAGGAAGAAGAGCTACCATATTAGTTGTAATATATTTGAGTCAGTCTTCTATATACTCACTCACATTTATAGTCCTTCACATTTTATATTTCATTATGTGTCGTCATTGAATTTATAGGTGACTTCATTTTTGTGGTTTTGAACAAGTTTAGTAGGAACATTATTGTTGGCACACTTACTTATACTGAGAGGGGCGGGGGGGTGAATCATTATGAGACTACTTTTTCTCTTTTTAATCTACTATAGTACTTATCATTTCATCACTTTACCAATTATAAGAAATCAATACAAAATATACACGTACATACAATGCACAGTACACAAAGAATTAACGTGGAAACCCAAATGGGAGAAAACCACAAGAAAATTTTCTTGAAATGTATTCATAGGAAACAACCTGTTATAGACACCAATCTATTACAATGTTTACAGGCACCCACCTAAAAGACACACCAATCCCTTCTGTAAGAACCAACTTACATTTTTCAAAGTTTCTTAGGAAACAACCTGATGGAGATGTCAATCTTCAAATATTTTATCTGGACTAAATTCTTCTTAAAATGTCATCTGTACAAAATTGTGACTTCACTTCAAACTTCCACCTGCATAAATTTGTTACTTCAATGACTCCTTTTTACTTGTTGTAATTACCATTAAACTCACCACTTGTTAACAATTAGTGAGACTTTTGATGTTTTTTTCTTGATCTTGCACCTCCCTACCACCCTTAGAAAAGTAAATCTCACTCTCTTTCATTCTCTAGCATCCCAAAACCTCATGAACAAAGTTGTTCGATACACCCCTCACAACATGCATACTTCATACACATGCACTCTTTCTTCTTCTCACTTAGTTGCTCACACATAACCCAGAGCTGCCTTAGGCAAACACCAAAGTCAAACCCTATCACAGATCGAACTCCCAAACATCCCTTTGTTGTTCACGCCCTTTGATTTTTTATATCTCCTACAATCTCAGAGCCTATCTCAAATTCCACACCCTAAAATAGATTAGGGTATTGTTATTTATAGGAGTCATCCCTAAGTTGAGTAGGGAATTTTTATGGGTCAGCCCTAAGTTGAGTAGAGACAAATTGGCCCATATTTCGAGACATATTGACCGTGTCTCATTGACCTGCATAAAAACAACTACATCCTTTCCAAGTCACATGGATCCTATCTTGAATCCTACTCCAAACCTACCAATGAGATCTGTGTTCTCTTTATCAGGGTGTTTATACCAAAATGAGAGCATTCTTTCAATATATAAATGTGTCATACCACATCCATCATCTACAATTGCAAGGACATGTATCCCCCTTTTTTTCCTTCTTATGATACTCCATTTGAATCAATATATCCAATTGAGAGGCATCGACATCCATATAGTTATCAATAAGTTATGGTAGAGCACCAAAATCCCATTGTGCATCATTATGACTCAATGTCTCCAAGTATTCAAGGTGTGTCCCAGAAAACTTGTGCTTAACCACATTTGTATCTGATATTTTTTATTTGACTCCTCTCATCTAGAATCTATGGAAATATCCTTGATCCATTTGATGTGAAGCATTCTCAATCAGAGGTGAAGTTGTGTTTTCTACTCAAGGTGAACCATTCTGAATACATCTATTGACATCTTCAGATGCTCTATACAAAGGAATTATGTGTTCATATGTACTTAACACATTCATGTATGTTCCACCTTGTTGATGGTCATTAGAGATATCAGCATCTCCCTTCACAAGACTTGTGTATAATGATTGAGAGTTTTGTAGTCCCAAGTACACATCCCCTACAACCACCCTATGCTGGGAATCTTCACATTTTATATCATCACGCAATTCTATTTCTTCTACAACTCAACCATTTATGAGTTGGAAAAACTTCATGATATGTGACATGTGCAGGGCATGTCACTACCATTTTTCCTTGTCTAATGTTCATTGAGAATAATATGCATAATAGAGTCACCATTTGCAAGATTAAATGTAGATTTCAAATGGGAATTCCTCATTTACAGATTGTCACCATTGTCAAACAAAGCCAATAGGTTCTTGGTGAAATTGAAAAGTTAGATATACTAGTTCCAATCAAACATGATGACTGATGCAATATTCCAGATATAATATAGTATGAAAAACATAAATATTTAGTAAGAAATGGTAGGACAATAACGATATATCCATAACAATGTCAGAATAATACTAGAATGACACCAGAAAGAGCACCTTTATTAATGATAGCAATGTTCACTTGCCTCTTCGAGGGGGAAACCTCCAAAAAAGTAGAGCTCTATTACAATAATCTCCAATAAAAAAATATCCAGTTCCTCCTACTCTTATTTATACTAATTCTACCTTCTAAGGAAACATCTAGAGGAAGATCTTTCTAGAAGTGGAAGATTCTATTAGGTCTTCTTACTTGACTTATTCTCCCTTATTTGTTAGGACTTATTAACTAATGCCAACCTTTATTTGATAGAAAAAATATCCTACTAAATAATGATCCATGGAGAGGGGTTAGGATCGGATCCTAACATGCCCTCCCCCTTCAAAAGAAACCTTGTCCTCAAGGTTGCAGGTGCATAAACTGCTGGACTATGGTCATTGGTTCCCGAGTCTCATCCTCTGGTGATGTGTCCTTCCACTTGATCATCACTTCCTTGAGAGTTATGCCACTCAAATGATGTTCACGATGATTGAGGACTTCTTCTAGTTGGAGTCAAATGGATCCTTCTTCCTCTAATTCTAAAAGGATGGTTTGGAACCTGAAATGTTGTCCCACCACTTTCTTCAGACAGGAGACATGGAACAATGGATGGATTTTGGAAGTAGCGGGAGGGGCCAATTTGTAGGCCATTGAACCAATACGCTTGATGATCTTGTAGGGACCATAAAAATTGGGTGCCAACTTGTGATGTCCCTAGGATTTGAGAGATGTTTGCTTGTAAGGTTGGAGCTAAAGAAACACTTGATCACCTTCCTGAAAAACCCTTTCTAAATGATGTTGGTCCTCATGTTGCTTCATGCAATTTTGAGCCATGTGGAGGTTATCCTTCAGAGCTGCTAAGGTGGTTGTCTGACCTTGCAACATTGTATCAATAGATTGGACCTTTGATGTGCCTAGAATATAGGTAGTTACTGCAGGTGGGCATTGTCCATACACTGCTTCATATGGGGTCATTTTAGTGGACGTATGATAGGAAGTATTGTACCAACATTCTGCCAAGGGGAGCCATTGCAATCATTGGTGTTGTTTGTCCAAAGAAAAAAATTTCAATTAGGTTCCAAACATTAGTTGACCACTTCTGTTTGGACATCAAACTGGGGGTGATAGGCTATGCTCATGTTCAATTGGGTTCCCTGCAATTTAAACATCTCTTGCCAAAATGTGCTGGTGAAAGTGGGGTCCCGATCATAAACAATAGAGAGGGGCATGCCATGTAACTTAAAGATATGATCAAGGAAAAATTGTGCTACTAGTTCTTGTGTGGAAAGGTAGGGTAATGCACAAAAATGAGCATACTTGGAGAGGCGATCAACCACCACCATGATGATGGAATTTTTCCCAAATTTAGGAAGACCCACGATAAAATCCATGGATATTTTTTTCCACATAGAAGATGGAATGGGTAGGGGTTGTAGGGTGCCTGGAGACTTGATAGTTTCACCTTTATTATTTTGGCACACTGTTGGCATCCATTTCACATTTTTTATAAGCTGCCTATGCAAGTGTTTTGGAACCCTTGATTCTCATCGCAATCTTTTGAATAAAACGACATGATTATTTCGTGCATTTGCACACCTGCCTTTGTTCTTGTTTTCACGACTACAAGCATGAAAACTCTGATTTCTAAGTCACATAAAAATCGTCACTGGATTATTATGGCACTCTTGTCTATGTGATCATTGCATTTCCAATTTGATTATAGTCGCACAGTTGGCAAGACTCCAAGATTCTTACTCACTTGGCATTCTTTAATTGTTAATGTGATTTCATTTTTATAAGATTGTGATGATTCGATAATGAGTGTCATTGAGTCCTTAATACAATGGTGGTTTGATGTTTTATAGTCTTTTCATCGATTTCCTTGGCGCATTGGTTTCATGAAAAAATTGACATGATGATTAGATCCTTAGTTCAATAGTTTTATATATTGTATAAGTTCTATGGTCAATTTCTTATTCGAAAAATTGTTTTGATTTTGAAAAAGCATGCAAACGCTATGCTTGTACAAACATTGGGGTCAAATTATCATAGTTTTCGTTAATGGTTTAATTGGTTTTTACTTTTAACACATTGCAATAGTGATATGAATCACCATATGCACCGTCGGTTGTACTTATGGAAATGACTGTTTTGCATGGGCTGAGCTAGCTCCACCACCCTCACACACTTTGGCATTAATGCCTACCTCCTTACCGGGTTACCTCTGTTGATTTTTGGGGAAATCTCTGAGTTTTAGGTCCTGCGTATACCTTGTCCAAACCCTCACCGTTCACCCTGCTCACTGTGTGTTCTCTCCTAGCTTCTATAGGGTGAATTTAAACCCCATGGTGTTCAGAGTCAGTTACTGTTTGATTGCCAGAGAAGACTGCCCTCGTAATTGCCCTCAGAGACATGTTTTTGTGTGAGCGATTTTTAGTAAAAGGTTTGGAATCCGATCAAACCCTTGAAAACCCAGAACCGAAATTAGCCTCTTTACCTTCAACGCGAGTGGTTTCCTCAGAAATCGAGATGTTACAGAGATATAGCCCGTGTTTTAGAGGTCAAGTTTCAGATCTTCTCCATGGCTGAAAGGTGTGTACTGGGTCTGTGTGCATTTGCTGAAACGTCTATGAATTCTCCAGGCTTGTGCCTCAGAACCCCTCTCACCCGTCCAACCTCTCACACTCTTTAACCCTTGATCAATCCTCCCAGGTATGTGTTTTGACATCAATTTTGTTTTGTAAGTTTTCTTGAATTAATTTAACCGATTGAAGTTGTTTTCAATTAGCTCTGTTCGTTTTAATAGATTCGAAATGATTCTGTTATAGTCTGATCAACAAAAATGATTTTGTTGTGGATCCTGTATAGTAGATTCGTTTTGCTAAACTTACATATAGCTATGATTTGATTATGTGATTTTATTGTGCTCAGATTAGTATAAGCGATTGAGTTGTTTGTGATTATGTTTGGTTTGCTTTGAAGCAAGTCTGTTTCATTTTGAATAGATATTCTTGTTTGGATTTTGATTACATTCGACCTGTGCATAAGATTTATTTGCTAAAATCGTGTAGCTGTGTTGATTGATACGATTTAGCATATCGATTGTGTCAGCTCTAATATAGTTCAATTGATTTCTTATGGTTTGATTTTGAAACGATTCCATATGCTTGAATTGGCATGATCCCTTACGTATGCAATGCATCAATATCAGTGATTGCTTTGATAAAAATAATGTAATCTATTAAATCGAAAAAACAACTCTGTTAGCTATGGATTTAAAACGATTTTGTTGATGGCTGAGTCGACATAAATCATTGCATGAAAAATTTACTTGATTGGTTACAGTTTGTGTAGATTGGAATTAATTCATGAAAATGATTTTATTGGTTTCGAATTGGTTAAAACATTTATGTCTGCTCCGAATTGGAAATAAGAGTTGTGTGACAGATCATACATATTCTATTGCAATTGAACTAGATTCAAACAAGATTTTATTTGCTATCGATTAGCATAGAGGTTGTGGTTCAAATGATTCCTTTTGTTTTAAATTAGCAATCAAAGATTTGAATATATTTCTGTTAGCATTTCATTGATTTAAAACAGTTCTGTTCTCAAATTAGACTAGCTACAGAATCGTTTGATTCTATTAGCTAGTCTTAAAATTTAGATTTTGGTTAATTTTATCAATAAAACTTTATCTAAACTTCTGTATTCTTGTCTACTTACAGGTACCTATGAATTTCATTGACAAATGGGACATGCTGTAGCAGTTTAGATATAGTTTTCAGTTGTTAGTCATAGGAAAAATAGGGACTTGGGAGATTGTTCCCAGATTTTTTGTAAACTATTTTGACAATTCCCACAAGGATGTTTTACCCTGTGGGAGGTCTTTAAATACTTGTTATTTTTTGTAAGGAACCCATCATCATCACGGTTGGGAGAACCAGACTATGGATTTATGATTTAGACTGAGATGAAAGTTGATGTCTTGTAATAGCATTAGCTTTCAATATATCTAACTTTTATTTCAAGTTTTCTTCATATCAGTTTGCAGTCAATTATCGACTACTTTAGCTATCATGATTCATTGCAGGTTGATGTGATTTGGTTTATATGTTGTCCATGTCTGATCTCTCTTATTTTAAAAAGTACAGCATTCATTCCGTTTCAGTTTAATGAATAAAGGTTTATCTTCTTCATTAATTGAACTGTTCTATACAAATCTTTGCATGTAGATTTATCCAAATGTGTTGATTTGTAAATTATAAGATTGCTGTAATTTTTTATGTCTTGTTTGTCCTGTCATTTATATTTGAAGAGCACAGTTGCTTCCCGTTTACGAGAAGCTTGTGGATAATCTGGTGTGGGTTTTCTCCCACCAAATAGCTGAATCAACTATTGCATACAGGACAAACCTGAAGCGTTACTTCAGGTCAGTTTGCTATTTGTTATTTGATAGTTAATTTATTAGTGTTATTTAAGTAGTTTAGATAGATATATAGGTATATTTTAGATTCATAGTTAGAATTATTATTTTAGTTGCTTAGCTTAGATAGTTTTTATTCAATTTCCTTCTCATAAAATTATAAAAATCAAAAAACAATAGTTTCGATGTCTTAGGATAGTTTACAAATGATTTTTGCAGGTTTTCATTTAAATATGTAATCTATAAATATTGTATATTTTTAATTGAATCTAATTCTGTTGATAATTGAACATTTAATTTTATAGAATTATTGCTACATAGTATAGATAATAGATTTTATATATTTAGTTCAGATTTGTTTATTAGTTTGCTTTAATTTTTGTTTTCTTTAGATTAGTTCCTTAGTGTAGTTTTCTTTTGTTTTCCTAGGACTTAGATCGGCTAACGGATCCGCTAAACCCGTCAGGGTGGGTCATCTCAAAGGTCTTGGGTTATTTAGACAACCCCGGATCGGATCCACTCTTCTAGTTGGCGAGTGTTCATTTTCACCCATCAACACACACCTCACATTCTATGAAAAAGTGAAGGATATCCTTCTTCATGCCTTCTTAGAAGAAAGAATGACGAGCACACGAATATGTCTTTTAGAACCCTGAGTGACCTGCAATAGCTGAGGAGTGCAACTCATTTAAGAGCCTCAGATTTAGTGTTGAAGAGGGTGATAGAACCAGGCGATCCTTATATCTGAGAATATTTTCCTGCCAAGTGTAGCCGATGGGCAGATTAGGGTCCTCCTAAAGGCATTGAATTATCTTGGAGATAGTCGAGTGTGTTAGCCACTCTTGGAGTACTTCTTCAATATAATTTGGGACCGGTAAGGATAAGGAAAAGAGGGAGTCATCCTCCTCATGTTATCTTGACAATGCATTGGATACTATATTATATTTTCCCTTTTTGTATATGATTTCATAATCATAACCCAACGTTTTGGTCAACCACTTATTTTGTTCTGGGGAGGATAGTCGTTGCTCCAAAAAATATTTCAAACTATGGTGATCTGTTTTGATCTGAAAAAAATGTCCCAAGAGATATGGCCACTATGTGTACACTACATGGAGAATGGGCATCATTTATTTTTCATACGTACATCTTCCTAGATTACAGCCACTCAAAGCTTGGCTAGTAAAGGCCAAAGGTCAACCATCTTGTGTGAGAACTGTGCCTATACTAGTGCCAGAAGCATTTGATTCCACCCCAAAGGTTTTCTTGAAGTCGAGAGTTGCTAGGACAAGAGTATTACACATGGCCCTCTTTAACTCTGTGAAGGATTGCTCATCAGTATGTGTCTAATGAAAAGAATTATTCTTAAGGAGGTCGGTCAAGGGATTAGCAATTTTGTCATAATGGTGGACAAATTTCCTATAATACCCTGTGAGACCAAGAAAACCCCTTAGGCATTTTAAGGTCGTAGGTCACGACCAATCTTGTATAGATTGTATCTTTTTGGGGTCCACTTTTACCCCTTCACTACTGACAATGTGTCCCAGGTATTCCACTTCGCTAGCTCCAAATGAACATTTGGTATTTTTGACAAACAATTGGTTTTCTTACAACAAGTGAATGAATTTGTCCACATGAAGAACGTGGCTATCCCAAGTGTGGTTGTAAATGAGGATGTCATCAAAGAAAACCAAGAAAAACTTCCAAAGGTAAGGTTTCAATAGTGTATTCATGAGACTTTAAAATGTGGATGGGGCATTGCAAAGGCCAAAAGGCATGACCAATAATTCATAATTTTCTTCATGAATTATGAAAGCAGTCTTCAAAATATATTTCTCCTTCATCTGGATCTAGTGATAGACAGAGCGAATATCTAATTTGGTGAATACACAGGCACCTTGGAGTTCATTCAACATATCATGACAGGAATGGGAAACTTATCTTTGATGGTCAGTTTATTTAGGGCACAAAAATCAGGGCACATGCGCTAAGTACCTTCTTTCTTTAAGACCATCACCAGTGGTAAAGAATATGGGATGGTACTAGGGTGAGTTAACCCTGCCTCTAGTAATTCTTGTACCATCTTTTCTATTTCATTTTTTTAATAAAATGGGTATCTGTAAGGACATACATAGGGGGGTTGACTTCCCGAAAGGAGAGAGATGCTATGATCATGCTCACCCTTGGAAGGAGGTAGGGTTGTGGGAACCTCAAAGACCTTGGGGTACTTGTCCAAGATGAGTTGCAGACTAGTTGGAACTAACTGAGATGCATGTTCATTGACCTGGATGGCATTAAATTGAGCAATGACACCATGGTGTCCTTTCTTCAATGATTTTTCCATCCTGTGAGAGCTGACAATTTCAAGAGAGCCTGCTTGACTACCTCAAAGGGTATAGGGGTGAGTGTCTTGGGTGAAGATCATATATAATTATTGAGAATCCAT
The DNA here is from genome assembly GCA_009831015.1 of Picea engelmannii. Lineage (NCBI taxonomy): Eukaryota > Viridiplantae > Streptophyta > Pinopsida > Pinales > Pinaceae > Picea > Picea engelmannii. The sequence goes on along the minus strand of ML784860.1, from coordinate 39,116 downwards.
TGTTATTGGCCCTAGAGTGAAAATCCATTCCACTCTTAAGAAAATATTAAAACCACCCATGGAAATAGAGAACATGTGGGTTTTCACATGATAATCACCCATTTGGATTTTAACATTCTCACAATGACCCCCACACTTCATAGTACCACCATTAGCGATGACGATTTGAAAATTATAAATAGGGAAGACAAAGAAATGGATCTCATTAGCAAGCCTATGATGAATAAAATTATGAGTGCTACCGCTATCAATCAATATCACTTCATGTCGATGTTTGATGTGGCCCTTGAGCTTCAATGTTTGAAGGGCATGAAGCGATATGACAAGTTCCTCTTGTTCCATAGGGGTTACAACTAGAGATTCGACGTGATCACTTGGTTGAGCCTCTTCTGGGTCAAGAGCCTCCTCTGATGGGATGTCTTCATAGGGAGAGGAAGCTTATGCATCAATCTAGAATAAATTTTGTTCAAATACATTTATTCCTTGGGGAATACTTTTCATCACAATAGTAGCAAAGTCCTTTCTTGCGATGTTTAGCCATTTATGTTGGAGATACCTTTTGGACCTTCAATGTTTGTGTTGGAGCTGGGTGAGCCCCAGGGTGAGGACGGTTGAGAACTGGAGCCTTCATGGGTGGGGCCTGAAGGATGGACTTGGCTTTCATTGCTAATTGACATGCCTACAACCAAGTAGTAGGATGATGCATGTTGACATGAGACTAGATGGCTTCCTTTAAGCCACTAATAAAACATTAAAGGTAAAATGCATCAGATAAGTCTTCTATCCTGATAGCCAACTGTTTGAACATCGTGATGAAATCTATGACTGATCCATTTTAGTGCAGCTTGGTGAGCCTACCCAAAAAATGTGATTCCCTATCAAACCAGACACAAATTTCTTTAGTGAACATGTTCCAAGTGGGTATTCCTGGATAAAATTTCTTATGCCACTTCCAACACTGCCACCATTCTTGATCCAGGTACAAAACCCCTACATGGATTTTGGTCTCATCATCCCAAATATTATGGAGGTAGAAGTATTGTTCCATTTGAAAGACCCACTTGGTTGGGTTGGATCCATCAAATTTGTGCATGTCAACTTTGGGAACCTTATTCCAAGAGTGGGGAGAACCCCAAGGGGAGTGGGAGTAATGAGTATGCTCATAATGGGAATGTTGAGGGTCCTCTGCATTGGGCTCTGCCTGCTTACTTTTTGTGACTTGCTACATGGATTCATGGATGGCTACGCAGAATTATGTTTGGATGGACTCTTTGAATTCGGCTCGTATGGTAGTGGTGATGGGTGTCATTTACGTTTCTAATTTGGACAACCTAGACTCCCAATCTTCTTGGGTTTGAGCTTTGGTGGTTGGCATGGTAGCAGATTAGGTAGTGGATGATGTGTTGGGATAAAAATCGGAGCTACAAAAATGAGATGTACTAGGGTGATTAGGACAAGGAGAGGATTCCAATGCGATAGGTGTCAAATAAGGGTGTCAAGGAAAGGGGTGGGACCATGGGAAAACAAGTATTAAAACTGAAAGGTACCATTTTGATCAGAATGAAGAGAGGAATGCAATGGATTGGGTTACAAATAAGGGTGTTGATGGGCCCCAGACACTTTTTTTTAACTCCCGTGGAGTTATACTCCTCCTTGAATACTTCTGCAATGGAAAAATTCCCAAATTCTCAATAATAAAAAATGTCAGCAAGGAGTGTTTATGCAGCGAAAAAATGTGACAGTAATGCAATAGATTAGTTGTTGTCATCCCAAGGGTTAGGGTTTGCAGGGTGTCTACATTCAAGGGGTTTCCCTATGTTATATCTCTCTTATATACGTGTGGGGTCCAACAATAGTACTCGGCCCAATATCTTGGGGAACCAACTAAGGAGGCTAGATTGTACCCTTAGCCATACTACCCGACTACCCAGGTACTAGAGAGTATCTTCCCGAGTGTTGTTCTCGGTGACAATATAGAATTCAGGTGACCAATCGATTTATCTACAGATGGCTTCAGGATGCCTAGGTTGATCTGTATATAGGTGTTTTCTGATGCGATACCACTAGAAGGGGTACCAACAGGGGTTATAAGGGTTGCCAACATATGTGTGCTTAAAAACCACTTGTATTTCCTGCGTGTAATGAAATATCTCTGTAGCCCAAAGACGTCGGAATTCATCTCTACCCTGGAAAAAAAAATTACCCCACAAGTCTTGCCTGAGAAAGAGCTATGATACCACTTGCAATATTCCAGATATAATATAGTATGCAAAACATAAATATTTAGCAAGCAATGGCAGAACAACAATGATATATCCAAAACAATGTTAGAATAATACCAGAATAACACCAGAAAGATCACCTTTATTAATGATAACAATGTTCACTTGCCTCTTTGATGGGGAAACCTCCATCAGAGCATAGCTCTATTACAATAATCTCCAAGAAAAAAATATACAATGCCTCCTACTCTTATTTATACTAATTCTACCTTCTAAGGAAACTTCTAGAGGAAGATCTTTCTAGAAGCAGAAGCTTCTATTAGGTCTTCTTACATTGACTTATTCTCCTTTATTTATTAGTCCTTATTAACTAATTTCGGCCTTTATTACATAGAAAACATATCCTACTAACTAATGACCCATGGAGAGGGGTTAAGATTTGATCCTAACAATTGATGTGTCCAAAAAAGATCACTTGTAGAGGCTACTCACCAATAAACTATCATACATTTTGTTGTTTGTCATTGGCATTGAAATCAAGGATGGAGCATCATATGTTTGGAGTATTTAACACTTGAGGACACCACTTTGTTCTTTGGTTGATCGCTTGATATTTCTTTGTCATTAATGACTATCTAGTTTAACAAATCGCAAATCTTGTTGAGAAAGGAAAAGACTATAAAAAAGACCATATGATATACAAATCTATATTTTAAAAAATATTGAATGATTTCAAAGAGACCTAAAGAATAACTTAAGAGAAGAAAGCATGAGGAGTGGACCCTAAGACACCATAGAAAAAATCCATAAAGGCAATAAATTAATATATGTTTGTAGTTATTGATTTTGATATGCTTGCAGTTATTTACTTCGATATGTTTTTAACTTGTTCTTTTTTATGATCTAATTTTGCAGTACTATTAGCATACTTTTCTGGTCACTTTTTAGGCATTGATGAACTTAATTGATCTTATATTTTATTATGTACAGGCACGAATGGATATGAAGAAATTAATTTTTACACATTCTTTGAGTCAAGTTGAGAGGTCCACGATTAGAGGGTGCTTTGTAAGTTTATCAATATAATCTCATTTATTATTATAATATACTAAATTAATATATGTGATTATTAAATATGATTTTATCTTATTGTATATAGTTACATTACTATTATCATGACCCCATTGATGAAGAACTAAAGTATTCCCCAAGGAAGGGTTATGAAAGAATGGTGGACGATATGTATTCCATTTCAATGTGATTAATTATGTGTTTAATTTTTAGCTTATATATTCATTCATTAATTGAAATATATTATATCCATACATATTGATGATGACCAGGGTGATGCAAAGGAATCAAAGGGTATTGACAACTACTTAACTTATATTTTTTAATTACATCTTTAAATGTTAGCAATTTTGTGAGTGTGTGTGTGTGTGTGTGTGTGTGTGTGCCAATTGAGTCTACCTTTGGTGGTTGGTAGAAATGATTGTTAACCTTTCCACCTAGGTTCAATTCCCATAAGTGACATGTTTGAGCTCATAATTGAAATGTTGTGGTTGGATTTATTGAAGATTCTAGGGTTTACCCTGGGCACCATCCTCGATATGAGGGGAACTACTCAAGCGTTTTCCCCAGCCTTTTGTTCTCATGATTACTACGACGTGAAATAGACTTACACTATTCATTAATCTGGTCAATATTTAAATATTATAAAAGTAATAATTACGAGAAAAAAAAATCACAACGATAATTAAATAATCATTAATAATCAAATTAATAAAAATAATCAAATAATTAATAATAATTAAATTGATAATAATAAAACTAAACTACTAAACTATTAACTAATTAAATTAAATTAATTAAAAAATAATTAATAATTAAATAAATAAAAATAACAAAATCATTAATAATATAATATTAATGTTAAAATAACATAATTGTGACTTTAAAACAATTCCACTGATATGCTAAATGATTTCAATATGACAAAATAACAACATTGAATAGATAATTATGTCGCAAAACTAATGCTAAAATGATGCATAAATAAGCAATACAACACTCGAAAGATGCAAACACGATGAAAACGTTTCAAATTTTAACACTAATAATTCAAACTATCACCAAAATGATTTTAAGAAGACTCATAATAGTGGTAATATGATGCACAAATGCCAAAGAGATGCAAAAAACATGTCCATGCAAAATCAATGTTGAGAACTTATTTTTTAACAATTTTCGATCTAAATTTGACACATACAAGTAGCATGTGTCAAAAATAGAGATGCCAAAATGATGCTTCAAGGAGTAAGAGCCAATAAAAGAGACATGTAACTAATGCAAACATTAAAACACGCTATTGTGTCATGTTTTGCATTGTGAAAAACTTGATTTTTTTGCTAGAATATCGCACTATGATGTGTTGCTACATCCCTATATTGCAATAGTGATTGAACTTCAAATTGATAGTATTCCTTAGCCTACTATCACCCTCAAGACGTGTTCATGAAAACCATTAAGGTCGGAGTGTCCAACAAGATCTTGTCGACACACAATTGGATTCAATTCGGTCTTGTTTGGCTTGTTGTGGGGTCCAATATTTTGGCCTTTAGGAAATATAAACCTTGCTTTCCAACCAAATAAAATAGATAGATCAGAATGTGGGATGGTTGGGGTTTAATCTAATGGATCATTATTTTGATCCGCTAATACACCCCTAACCCCACACTTTGAAGCAGATAGGGAACAATGCCAACCCTAGCTTATTTTTTACTTCTAAATCCCTCCCATATAAAAAAAAAAAACATGTCCAAGATAATTATGTTAGATTTATTCAAAAGTAAGCAAAACTTACAAAAATTCCAATGCTAACCCTTTTCACTAGTCACTAAGAGGGCTCCTCATGAGCCAGGTATTGCACAAAATACGAAAGTAATTTGTTGACCTTTTAGAAAATTAAATGGCCATACCCTATAGTGCTCAAAATAATATTTCCAATGAGTCCTCATTTTCCTAATTCTAATTTTGTATGCCCAATCTACAAGGGTGTAAGTTGAGTGTCTCCTCGGGGGCCAAATTTCATAGTTGTGACTTCACTAATAAGATTATAATTTAAATCAAACTCAGAGAGAGAAAATGTGACTTATGACATATATCTATTTGGGCCATTTCCACTAGAATATCATATCTCTAGTTTTGAGCCCTAATTGTTGAGAATGAACTTTCACAAGATCAACACTAGCTTTAGGGTAGTAGTTTGGTGGTAGAGGTTAACGATTTAAAAAGTGTTGTCGATAAGTACTAGAATATAAAATTAGATTTTATGGACTATATCTCAGCTTATGACCTTTCCACTAACATATCATTTTCCCCATTTCAATATTGAATGACTCATTTAGAGTTGTCACAAATCTCCAAACTAGTTTCGAGGGTGTGGTCTGGGAAGATTGCCTAACAAAGTTTTTGGGTAGTTGAATTAGTATTTGTAGCCACCAATAAATCTTTTTCTTTGATGCCTTAGAAGTACTCATTAATACATTTTGACAATACTTTATTTTCCTCATTCTGACTATAATACCCCAGTTTCCCCCGCTTGTAAAAAAATTATATTATTGCTAAAAGACTATAGATAGATATTTTATGTGTGGATATTTGGAAATGTTGAACCTTTTCTAAAGAAGGTAATGTGAATCTTTTTGTTATTAATATAAAAAGAAAAATGTTGAGTAACTGTTGAAGGGAGTTGCCTATACATGATATGATGTCATGAGAGGGAATGGTGAGGGAAACCATGATTGGTTGAGATGAATTCTACCACGCAATACTTTGGTGGATTTAAAAATACTTAGACCTAGAACAATCCTCTATCCCAGAATATCTAATTACCAGTCAAGCTAGTGGTTGGGCAGTCCTCCTCATAAATCAATGAGAGAATGGGAATAATACCATCTAGAAGTTTCTTATCTGACCCATGAATTGGGAGGTTTGACACACAAAATATTGATGAATAAGGAAAGAAAAAGAAGAAAATCATGGGAAGAGAAGGGATGACACACACGGTTGAGTCTAGGAACCAAAATCTGAGTGGATAAGAGTGTGAGAAACTCTTATGGTTCTTAGAAAATAGAAGTAAGTGAAGAAAAACGTTTTTTAGTGGTAGGAACTGTTATCACACAATCTGTACTTGACCCAAATTCTAAGGCAAGTGGGAAGAGATTGGCGTAACACGGGGGTAATCATGTCACTGTCACCTCAACAGGGTGTGCCTTTCTGTTTAGGATGAGGAAAAACCCACTCAAAAGGAGATGTCCCAAGACCTAGGGGGTTTGAGGAAGGGAAAAGGACAAGGTAAACTACCCCTTTCTCTCTCTCTAGGTCACTCAAATCAAGTTGAATCACTAAGTTATGTCTTGAAGGATGAAGAAATGATGAAGTAAAATGTACCTTCCCTTAACCAAGAAAAAAAAAAATGTTATGGTGGTTTACAAGCAACTAATGATATTGGTGCTTCAACAAGACAGTAAACTTGCAACAAAATGCTAGTAAACAAGTGTATGCAACAAATAATAAATGTATAACGACATTAAATAGAGTGATGACAACAACAATATATTCTAGAAAATGCACTTGTAAAGACAATATAATGAAAAATGTGAACACTTAAATGATAATGCTATGTCTTATGCAAATTCTGAATTAGTTTAGCTAGCAAATGAACTTTGACAAGATTCCTAAGATGATTATAAAAACAATTGTAATAACATCAGTTGTAATAATAACAAGATAAAAATGTGACAACAGAAATATACCCTTCATAAAATGTATTAAATGGAAATAAGATGTCACACTTTAAACTTTGATTGATAGTATACTATGTCATACACAAATTCTGGAAAGGTCCAACTAGCAAATAAGCTTGAAAGGGCTGCTAAAGGATGGTTGTAACAAGAGTAATAAAAACAAAAAATAAGGTCAGTCTACTAAACTAAGTTAGTGTTAGTTGTAGTTAGTAAAAGGAGAAAGGTTTAAGGTTTGAGTGTTGGTTGATCTCTCAATGAGGAAGAGGTGAAGACTAGTCCCTTTATGGGTCTATGGAGTCAAGAGCCAACAACATTTACTTGGAGAAAACAACATCAATGATTATACTCATCTAAGTAAGGATGGACTTAGAGAGAGTATCACCTTAAGTATCTCTAGAATCCAAAGTTTGAGAATGTGAGGTGACTATGGTGTAGGCTCTTCTAGGACCTAGCACCTCCTTCTCCTTAGAATTATTAAGAATTATATTCTAATGCAACACAATTGATCTAGGCTTCTAAAGTGCTATCACTTTAGGGCTTTAGGAGCTTGACAATGTAATCACCTTTAGAAAAGACTAACAAATATAGAGCAAAGAAGTAACACCTTAAGTTACTCACTCCTAGGATTTACTAAACATGCAATTTCATAATCTTTATCATGAGCAAGCAAACATACAATAACCATTCAAATGAAATGACAAAATGCATATTTTCTTACTTCACCAAGAATAATTATACCATAAAACCCTAGATTGCCAAATGACTTCACCAAAAATGATCCAAGATGCATCCAAAATAGCCTTTAAGCAAATTTTCCTTCATAATTTCAGCCAACAACACTAAGAGTGCTCCAATTTCAAACCTCCACTTCCCAAGTGAGACTTATGATGAAAAATTAATGTACATTTTTTTTTTAATTTATACCAAATTTGGCCCAAAATTAATTTAAATTCAAAACTTTTGGGCTGACCTAGCCAATTTGTTACAAAAATTAAATTATGACAAAATAAAATAAATTTTCATCTAAAGACCCTCTTAAGGGTGACGTCATTCCCTTCTAGGGTGACATTGGGCTTCCATTATGAAATGTTGGGCACATGAAGTGAAACGTTGGGCCTCCAAAGGCCAAAATCCTTTCCCACACATGCCAATAACCTCAAGACTTCCCCCAAGGTGACAACCCTAGAAAGTAGATGACATCCAAGGCTATATAGATGATGTCTAAGGCCTCCAAAGGCCAATGTTCAGGTGGGAAGGGCACAATCCCCTGGGTCTAGGTCCACCAAAGTGCCTCCATAGGAAACGTCCTTCCTTATTTTGGTGCAAGCCTTCAATCTCTTCTTCCCCCCTACATGGGGTTTCAGTGCCCATCTATGGGCTTTGAGCCCTCATGAACGTTGGAGCTAATAATTACTTCATGTGCACCAGTCCACCGGGAAAGGTCCTGCAAAGACAACAAGTACGACCTCCATGGGTTCATAAGTCACAAGGATCATAGAATGTAAATCACATCTAATAATTAAATCACTCGAACATGTGTATCAAACCCCCCTTAACCCCAAACAAATTCTCAAAGGCGTTATCCAATTTGACAAGTTTAGGTTTGGAGAGGGTCTCAGGGTGTCCTATTGGGATAATCCCCCTTAATTTTGGGGTGTTTCCTAGGTGGAGTATGGTCCAAGTCATGCAAGTGTATGAGGTGGCATGGGGTAAATATTTGAGCATGGGGTGCATGTGATAACATGGAAATGTATAGTCTTACATGTGGGTTCCTTTGTGGAGGGTGAGTTGCACCTTGTCATGGTGCGATTGTTTCCTAGCCCTTTCAATGCCATTTATTCTTAGCTTTCTTTCTTTTGATATTTTTCTCTTGTGATACAAGGGAATAGTAGAGGGCCACTATCCTAGCTTGGTGACCAAAGGTGATAGTGTCATCCACAAATCAGTTCATGGAAATGAGAAGGTTGGCTCATGATGAGACCCCCTTTCTCTTAGCTATGCAACCAAGAGCCATTACCCTGGATTGTTGATCATATAGGTGGTAATTTCATACCGCTACATGTCCATGTTCATAATAGGTTAACTCGTGATGAGACCTCCTATCCATCAACTAATACCTTGAGTGTTCATGTTATCTTGTGGGTCGCCTTTTCTTACTGAGAATATTTTCACTGCTTTCTTGGAGATCCCTCGGTAAATCATCTCGAAAGTTTCAAAATGGATTTTAACTCTTGCCAACTACTTTAACCCTCTAGGCCTTTAGCCCTATTATAGAACTAGTTGTAGGTTGGGCAAAGCCCGACCCAACCACAAAAGCAAGTGCTACAACTTGGGAATCCTACACCCAATGTCACCTCGATGTAGGTCTCGCACTTGGGGGGTGACTAAGGTCACTCCTGGGAGGCGATCACGGAGACCCTAGGGGGAACAAGAAGGATGAAGGGAAGTGTAAGGAGAATTCCCTTGGAAGGTCAAGTGATGGAAGAATAGATTGGTTGAAAATGGTAAGTGAAGAGAGGTAAATGGATACTGAGTAAAGAGATAGTTCCTGGTGCACCTGTACCTACCCGAGACACAAGAAAATACACTTTTCTAACCAAGTAAAGTAATGGATCAGAAAGTTAAGCTTGTTGACCCTAAAATACAGAATCATATAAGTTAGTGAATCAGAAACAGATTACATCCAAATCAGCAAGTAAAAGGTCTATATTAGTTAGCAATGTCAGCAATAAAACTAGTAACCAAAGTGGACTGAAAATAGAACTTCTAGACTGAATAAAGATGGATATCATAAACGTAAATTTATGCAGCAGTATGTCAGCCTTATGGCTGTAGAATTCAATTAGTTACAACAGAAAATCTGACCATCAAAATGTGCCAAAATCTAGCCCAATAGATGCACCTAGGTTAGTAGGTTAAACTAGCAAAGTTAGAGGGTTAGTCTATGGTTAGTTTGTGAGATATTAGCCATTAGGGTTAGAGTTTAAACAATCCTTAATGGATGCAGGTTAGTTTTACTACAGAAATAAGAATTTGTGGGAGAAAGAGGATTCCCTAAAAGAGGAAAAATCCCCAAGGAATCAAGATCATTATCCAAAAGAATCAACTTCAAAACTTGAAATTTGTACGTTTACCAAGAAAACAATTTATTTCTCCCATGTAATAAGTAAATGACTAGTTCCTTTAAGAAAGTGTTAATGGATTCAAGAGAATATTAATAATCTAGATAGACTACTTCCTTGGAGGTGTAAACCCTTTTACTCCCCAAGGCAAGCTTCTCTTAGCTATGGTTTTAACTAGGAGTGTGTATGCAATTATAGTCCTCTTAGTAAACCCTTGTGAAGCAATATTACCTTAGCAATAAAATGGTGGAAACACAAGTAGGGGTGTATTCCCTTATACTCCCTACTTGGCTCAAGAAAATAGAACCTTTAACTTGTACAAATGATAATGAAATAAATGGCACCTTCAAGCATTAAAAGGAAATAAAAGCTAGACTAACCACCAAAAAAGAAATGAAGAAAGACTTCCAAGGCTAGCGCACCATCTCCATCAACCATAACCAAGACATAGCCATAAACAAAAGAACAAGAGAGAGAACTAGCCAAAGAGAGAAAAAATTTCAGTCCAAGAGCCTCTCACAATGGAGAGTTGTTATGTCAAAATGAGATCTTAGGATCTCTATTTATAAAAAATGTAGCTAACATAGTTTGTCCACAAAATATTAGGGAAAACACAAGATTAGGGGTCAACAACCCTAATCATACCCCTTTTACAAAATAATATTAAACAATTCTCTTTAATTTCACTTTTTCACAAAGAAAACCCTAAAACAAAGGTGATGTCAGCCCTTGAAGGAGGACGTTTTGGCAAATTGAGAAAGTCATTGGAGATAGGATGAAAAGTAGGTCCTAAAAAGGCTATGTAGAAATCATCTGGAGCCATGCCATGTCAAAATTCCATGTGTCATTCTCTGATTCATCATCAACCACCATATGCCCCTCAAATGTGGCGTCAAGCCCCTAGGGAGTGACGTCTTTCCCCTTCTAGACAAGTCGTTTGGCATGCAAAGGGTGGGATATGTCTATCCAACTATCTTTTATGCTTCTGAAAGAATCTCTCTATTGTTTGGAATGTGGGCCTATGCCATCCATCTTGTAGGTTTCTTTCCCTCATGGAAGCCTAAGCTAGGCTTGTTCTTCCAAAACTAGCCACCAACATGTACCTGCAAGACAAATGGATATGCCCTCCAAGGATCTCAATTCGAAGCATCATGATGAGTGAATAAAATCAATAAAATAGCCATTAAATCATGTATACCAGGACTAAATCATACAAATATGTGCTTAAGAAACTAGACATTTTTCCAAGTTTGGTTGTGGGAGGGTTGGCATGGTGCTTATTTTCAATGGATCAAATCCCCTAAGTCTAGGAACAACCCTATCTAAGTCCTGTGAATGAAATGAAATGGATGGGGGGGGTACTCAAAGGGCATGGGGTTCATGATATGCAAGGGTCCATAGTATCTCATTTATGGGTGCCTTTGTGGAGGGTGTGTTGCACCTTCGTTCATAATGCATTTTTTCCAAGCCCATCGATTGCCTTTTATATTTCTTTATTTGTATTTGTTACAAGGGAAAAACTTTCTATGGCCAGGGTAAACCACAACAGACAGGTATGACTGCAGAAATCAACTCAATTCCAACGTATGCTATATAAACTAATGTGCAAGATAAGAAAGAGGCCTACCTCGATCCAATGTTTGATGATGTTCCACCATTGCACACTTTGACCCAAAGCTTTATACCTGCAACAAGTTCTCAACAAACAAGCATAGCAAGTATATAGTGATAATATAAAGGGGTTATCACATTAGATATCATAATCCATTAATAAACATTACAAACATGCCCATGGATAATAATCATATATTTGCACGATACCAATTGGACGAGAAAGGAGTATTTCTATTAATAAATGATTAACATAAGTGACAACATTACATAATTCCGTGTCGGCACGGTTCGAAACCAAGAAACCAAGTTCCTTCAAACTGGGCCTCCATCACTTCAATCCTCCACCAAAGGCAAGGTCATAGAAGGGAGACAATGAGGTTCTCTCAACAATAGGGAAATTGATTGGGGGTTGAACATTGTGTTCAGACTTGAGGAACGAAGGGATTTAGACTCAATATGAAGTAATTTCTCCAAAGTAACTTTGTTCTTAAAGTTGAATGCTTTCTCCTCTTTTCCATAGCTCGGAATTGTGCTTTTATAGCCTTCAAAAAGCAACTGAAGGGCCAAGTTAGAATGTTTCCAGTATATGGAAGGCCAAGGATCAGAGATCTCCTATCGTGACATGGAAACCCGACTTCATTTTTGTATTTTCTAGCACAAATCCCGATGTACGCGGGCTGTAGTTGAGCAGCCTGCATATACGCATGTTGTATAGCATATAGGGCACATATATGTGGAAAATATGTATTTTTAGATATGGATTCATCAAAAAGGGATGACAAGTCCGCATAGGGAAATGGAAAAAGGCCCTTTGTGCAAGATTGCAATGGTAAGGCAAATCTTGCTATAACATATTCCCCCTAATGTGTGAGATCAGAGGAGTATGTGTGATGGCCGAAATACATTATAAATAATCCAGAAGTGGAGTGGTAGAGAACCAACTAAACAAACTCAATTGCTTATTACATTTTGTACTGACTTTTCATACGTGGATTCCAAGAATACACTGCAGATCCATGTGAAAAATATACCAAACATGTGTTCGTGACCATAAAAATAGGTAACATATAAATGCGGTTACATGCCAAAAGTTGTCATAGTCACGAACAAGGCCCAATGAAACCAGTCTCAAAACCAATCTAAAGATATCTGTATACCATGGAGTACAATATGATCTCCCATGATCACTAAGGTTATATAGGTATTGTTCCAATGAAAAGGAAGCAACAACTCAGGAAAGATGCGACCACATAGTGATGTCTTCAATTCTTCTACACTATCTTACAAGGGTACAGGTCTACATTAGGTGAATAAAGGAGTTGAGGTCGAACACAATGAGACATCATTTGATTATTGGTCATTGAGGTATACAGTTAACAAACAAGAGACAACCTACCAATAATGAAACTAGGTATCAAGGCACCGAGCATATTAATACAAGTGTGAATAAAGGAGTCAGTGTCGAACACTTGAGGAATCCATTGATTAGGAGACATTGATGTATTCCCATATTTCAATGGTGAGAGAGCCTGCCACTAATGAATGAAATCCTCAAGGTACTCATAAAACTTTAGGTCCCATATCCAGAATAAATGAGTTGAAGTCGATGGAAAGAGACCCACTGAAAGGAGATCATTAAGGCATCTCTCATCAGTCAGCATGAGGAACAAAGCAGGAGATCCATGATTTGGTGGAGATCGAACGAAGAACATGTTCACGAACCAACAACCCTATGCATATTTCACGTGTGCCAAATGCAAGCGGTACATAAAAAAAACCCTCTGAATAGCAGCCAATGACAAAAAATGATGACAAAGGCAAGGAAACCACCAATAAGGCTAATGGCCTCCAAGACACTGCATGAATCCCAAAGTGTGAATAGATGTCTTATCGTCGAACACAAGGGAAACCACCCAATCAATGACCAATGATGAAATGTCGATTGTTGGGTTCAAAGTGAGCCACAACAGACAGGTGTGACTATAGAAATCAACTCAATTCCAACATATGCTATATAAACTAATGTGAAAGATAAGAAGGAGGCCTACCTCGATTCAACGTTTGATGATGTTCCACCATTGAGAACTTTGACCCAAATCTTTATACCTGCAACAAGTTCTCAACAAAAAAACATAGCAAGTATATATTGATAATATAAAGGAGTTAGTACATTAGATAGCATAATCCATTAATAAACATTACAAACATGCCCATGGATAATAATCATATATTTGCATGATACCAATTGGACGGGAAATGAGTATTTCTATTAATAAATGATCAGTAGAAGTGACAACATTATAGACTTCCGTGTCAGCACGATTCGAAACCAAGAAACCAAGTTCCTTCCAACTGGGTCTCAACCACTTCAATCCTCCACCAAAGGTAAGGTCATAGAAGGGAGACAATGAGGTTCTCTCAACAATAGGGAAAGAGCTTGGGGGCTGAACACTGTGTTCAGACTTGAGGAACAAAGGGATGCAAACTCAATATGAAGTAATTTTTCCAAAGTAACTTTGCTCTTAAAGTTGAATGCTTTATCCTCTTTTCCATAGCTTGGAATTGTGATTTTATATCCTTCAAAATGCAATTGAAGGACCAAGTCGAAACATTTCTAGTATATGGAAGGCCAAGGATCAGAGATCTCTTGTCGTGACATGGAAACCCGACTTCATTTTTGTATTTTCTAGCACAAATCCTGATGTATGTGGGTTGAAGTGGAGCAGCCTACGTGTACGCATGATGTATAGCAGATAGGGTGCGTATATGTGGAAAACATGTATTTTTATCTCTAGATTCATCAAAAAGGGATGACAAGTCCGCATAGGGAAATGGAAAAAGGCCCTTTGTGCAAGATTGAAATGGTGAGGCAAATCTTGCTATAACAGTATTTTCTTTCAATATACCATAGGGTGAGTTGGAGGCCACTTCCCTAGTGTGGTGACCAGATATCAATAGTGTCACCCACAAGTACTTTCATGAAAATGAGAATGTTGGCTCGTGATGAGACCCCATTTCCCTCAACCATGAAACTGAGAGCCATTAACCTAGTGTGATGGACATAAATGGTAATGTCATACCATTAGATACATGTCAATGTGATAGGTTGGCTGGTGATGAGACCCCCTATCCTCAATTGATCTTTTATGTGTCTTCATTTATTATTTTCATGGGGTCCTTATTTTCTTGCGGAGAAGCTTTTCATTACTTTCTCGGGATCCCCTGGGCTAAGCATTTGGAAGGTTCTTTCATTAGGATTTTATCTTTTTCCAGATAACTCCCCTCTAGACCTTTATCCCTTTCTTCCCATGAAATGAGGAATGGTCCCTTCTAGGGTCAGTCTACCCCAAAATCCCAAGAGATGATGTCATGAGGGGAAATAATTATGGAAAGTGGTAAGTATGGTCAGGAGTGGCATGATGACTCATGAAAGGAATCTCCCAGAAACACCCCATCCTAAGGGTGACCATCTACTTGAGTGCCCCAATACAACCACCAACATTTAAACAAGGTAAAAGGAATAGTTTCCAAAGCAAATGTCTCATAATAAAAAATAACATTTGATACACAAGCTAAAATGCCTCAAATATTAAAATGATACCCACCATCATACCTGACTTGTACCGCATGGAGAAATACCCAAGTGACCTGTAGTGGCAAGCTGGTGTGGACGATGACCATGTGCTAGATAATTGTGGTGGCAATGTGGGTCTCTAGTTGTGAAAAATGGATACTTTTGGTCATGTGGCCTCTCGGCACTCCATATATGCAACCCGAGGGCCTTGAGACATAATCTCCTCAATTATCCACAAAATGGGGATAACATTTGGCTCCTACTTGGGGACATGTCCTCACCGTAGAGTGCATGAGAACCACAACATCTCCTGGTAGACCTATTCCTGCTAGGAAACATCAAAATGTCAAGTGTAGGATGGCCTACTCATATTTGTTCTCATATGGTAATAATCAAAACCAACTAATCTAGAAAAATAAAATTTTGACAAAATTTCCAACTAAGTACACATATATGATGATGAAATCAATAGTGCAAGTAGAGAAAAATTAAAATGCAATGCAACTAAACTAATATGAGAAAAAAAATGCAATATGCAAGAAATAAAGATGACTTACCTACTTACCTGGGGTCCTGGGACCCTGAAGATCAAGTCGTGAAGGTGTCAGGTGAAATCATACAACCAGTGCAACCACCTTATCAACAAATGAAGACATTTCCCCTTGTTGTTAATCATGTGAAACAACAAAGATAAGTCCAACACATAGTAATCATGAGAATAAATCGACATATAATAAATCATGAAATAAAACTCATGGAGATGGGTGGGAGGGAGGAAATCCTACTGAAAAAAGAAACCACAATCTCGATCATCCTGGAACTCTCGCCTGCAAGCATATCCAAATGCTTGATCTATCCATCTCTGGAGTGGACTGGCATATGTAGATGACGGTTCATATTCATTCTCATCAACACAATCACTACTCCCTAAAGATTGAGAAGATGTGATATAGCTCAAGAAGACCCCACGATTCACTCGAGGGGAAGAAATGAGGTATGGGGTGGGCTCAGGTCTAGAACAAGAAAAACATTGCCTCTTCTTTTGCAAATTCTAGTGAGAATCCCCAATATGATAAAACTTTTTCTTCATAGAGTGAACCTCTAATTGCCTTGGGATGGTTATGTCCTAGCACTCTTCCAAAATCAAGGGCGAAGATGTATGAAAATCCTCATAGAAAAAAAATGTATCCCCAAAAGGATATGCATCACCCTGAAGATGTTGTGAAAAGTCATTATGAAATGGATCGAGCAAATATGTGATCATGTCTCCATCACCATCCCAAACATATGAGTCATATATGCATGGAGACCAATACTTTTTTTGAGGGATACCCTCAACATCGTAGGTGGGATCTTTTTCAAAGGTGAAAAGGCTCATGTCCCATCCACGTTCTCCAATCTGTATGAAAGTGTCAATGTGTTGATCAATTGTATCTGAGGGATCTTCTAGTGCTCCTTCACTTTCAGGATCATGGAATAGGCTATCATCAAGATCCTCTAAAGGGTCATAACTCATAGTTTTCTCTTCTTGATGTGTAGGAGGAATAGTGGCTTAGATGTCTTCATCTGGATCATTAATTGAAAGAACTTCATCTTCATTAAATGCCTCCTCAGAATCTTCAATGTGATAAGCTTCATCAGGATCTTCTTGGAATATTTCTTCATAAGCATGTTCTTCAGCCACCTCTTCATCCATGAGGGCTTGGTCTTCAGAAAAATCATGCAATAACTCTTTTACTTGGTTCATCATCTCTTCAATGGATTTATTAGAAGCTCTTTCCATTTCCATCTACAAAATTTTCTTCCATGAGAAATGGAGAGGTTTTGGTTGATTCCAAGGTTCCATAGTCCCATCGACTAGAACACCTCAAAGGATTCTCCAGAGGAGAGCAAGGCTCATCAAAGGAAAAAAATGGGAAGGAGGGGAAAGGTAAGTAACGGAAAGGTGGGTTCGGGAAAGGTGGAGTTGCCAGACAAACTTTGAAGAATGTTTGTCAAAGAAAATGGGTAGGTTCTTGGAGTGGAGTCGCCAGGAAATCTCGGGGTGAAGGATTTGGGAAAGAGACTTGCCAAAAGTTTCATTTAGGGCATGAATAGGATTCAAAATCCTCCCCGGGAATGGTGCCAAAATATTATAGCACCAGTTGTAGGTTGGGAAAATCTCGACCCAACCACAAAAGAAAGTGATACAACTTGGGAATCCTACACCCAATGTCACCTCGATGTAGGTCCTGCACATGGGGGGTGACTAAGGTCACTCCTGGGAGGTGATCCAGGAGACCCTAGGGGGAAAGAGAAGGATGAAGGGAAGTGTAAGGAGAAGTCCCCCAGAAGGTCAAGTGACTGAAGAATAGATTGGCTGAAAATGGTAAGTGAAGAGAGGTAAATGGATACTGAGTAAAGAGATAGTTTTCGGTGCACTTGTACCTGCCCAAGACACAAGCAATGACACTTTTCCAAGGAAGTATAGTAATAGATCAATAATTTAAACTTGTTTTCCCTAAAATACAACAGCATATAAGTTAGTAAATCAGCAATAGATTACATCCAAAACAACAAGTAAAAGGTTTATATTAGTTAGCAATGTCAGCAATAAAACTAGTAACCAATGTGGACCGAAAATAACACTTCAATATTGAATAAATATGGTTGTCATAAAAGTAAATTTATGCAGTAGTATGTCAGCCTTATGTCTGTATAATTAAATGAAGTACAACAACAAATCTAACCATCAAAAAGTGCCAAAATCTATCCCAATAGATGCAACTAGGTTAGTAGGTTAAACTACCAAAGTTAGAGAGTTAGTCTAGGGTTAGTTTGTGAGATATTAGCCGTTAGGGTTAGAGTTTAAAGAAGCCCTAATGGATGTAGGTTATTTTTACTACAGGAATACGAATTTGTGGGAGAAATAGGATGCACTTGTTGATATTATGGTAGCCGCTGGAGGTATTTACCTCCACATGTAAACCTGAAAAGGATAGAATGCTTCAGGAAGAAAGAAGAAACCCTAATGAGTTGGCTAATAACCCTAGAAGAGTTTTCGGCTCAAGAAGATAATTGATATTAGGTTATTATCCTCTAAGAGAAGGAGTCAGCTAGAAATAATAATATATACTGAACAGATAGATACTCAGAATGAGAAGTCGGCCCAGGCAGTTAGCCATAATTAGTATAGATATAGGAGGCCATTTCTCATTCTGGCAAGCAGTCTCAGAATTACAGGCAACAACTTGTGTGCATTGCAGTGCCCAATCTTGTGTGCAAGTTTGAGGAGAGCTGCCATTACAGTTGCTGCAGCTAGAAGATCATGTTTGGCTTGGACTATCTCTTGGTTAGGGTTTGGACTATCTGATCAGCTCTTGTTGGTGCGCTATCCTTGGGCAAAGGTGCGCTACCCTTTGTTTGGCTATCTAGCCTAGGGTTTGCTTCCAAAGTGATTCTCTGTCAAGGTTAAGGTGCTCGGAGGGTGGCTTCAGCCTATGGTTGGGTGACAATAGAGATATTGTCAATGGTAAAAAGAGCCCATCCATTATATTGTAACAACCCTAAGGGAGGAATAATCCCATAGGAATCAATATCATTATCCAAAAGAGACAACTTCAAAACTTGAAATTTGTATGTTAACCAAGGCAGCAATTTATTCCTCTCATGCAATAAGTAAATGACTAGTGCCTTTAATAAAGGGTTAATGGAGTCAAGAGAATATGAAGAAGTTAGATAGGCTACTTCCTTGGGGGTGTAAACCCTTTTACTCCCCAAGGCAAGATTCTCTTAGATAGGGTTTTAACTAGGAGGGTGTATGCAATTATACTCCTCTTAGTAAACCCTTATGAAGCAATATTCCCTTAGCAATAAAATGGTTGAAACACGAATAGGGGTGTATGCCTTTATAATCCCTACCTGGCTCAAGAAAATAGAACCTTTAACTTGTACAAATGATAATGAAATAAATGGAACCTTCAAGCATTAAAAGGAAATAAAAGCTAGAATAACCACCAAAAAAGAAATGAAGAAAACCTTCCAAGGCTAGTGCACCATCTCCATCAACCATAACCAAGACATATCCATAAAAAAAATAACAAGATAGATAACTAGCCAAAGAGAGCAAAAATTTCAGTCCAAGATCCTCTCACAATGGAGAGTTGTTATGTCAAAATGAGATCTTAGGATCTCTATTTATACAAAATGTAGCTAACATAGTTTGTCCACATGAAATTAGGGAAAGCACAATATTAGGGGTCAAAAACCCTAATCTTTCCCCTTTTACAAAATAATATTAAACAATTCTCTTTAATTTGAATCTTGCACAAAGAAAACCCTAAAACAAAGGTGACGCCATCCCTTGAAGGAGGACATTTTGGAAAATTGAGCAAGTCGTTGGAGCTGGGATGAAAAGTAGGGCCTCCAAAGGCCATATGGAAATCATATTAAGCCTCTTCACCTCAAAATGACATGTGTCATGCTCTGGTTCATCATCAACCACCATATTCCCCTCAAATGTGATGTCAATCCCCTAGGGAGTGACTTTTTTCCTCTTTTGGGAAAGTCATTTGGCATGCAATGGGTGGGATATGTCTATCCAGAAATCTTCTAGGCCTCCAAAAGAATCTCTCTATTGTCTGTCATGTGGGCCCATGTCATCCATCATGTGGGTTGCTTTCCCTCATGGAATCCCAAGCTAGGCTTGTTCTTCCAAAACTGGCCACCAACCTATACCTGCAAGAAAAATGGATACGCCCTCCAAGGATCTCAATTAAAATCATCATTATGAGTGAATCAAGTCAATAAAAGAGCCATTAAAGCATCTTTACCAGGACTACATCATACAAACATGTGCTTAAGAAACTACGCATTTTTCCAAGTTTGGTTGTGGGAGGGTTGGCATGGTACTTATTTTCAATGGATAAAATCCCCTAAGTCTAGGTACAACCCTATCTAATTCATGTGAATGAAATGAAATGGATGGGGGAAGTACTCAATGGGAATGGGGTTCATGATATCCAAGGGTCCATAGTATCTCATTTATGGGTGACTTTGTGGAGGGTGTGTTGCACCTTCGTCCATAACGAATTTTTTCCAAGCCCATCTATTTCCTTTTATCTTTATTTATTTGTATTTTCTTTCAATATAGAATAGGGTGAGTTGGATGCCACTTCCCTGGCATGGTGACCAAATATTGGCACTATCACCCACAAGTACTTTCACAGAAATGAGAAGGTTGGCTCGTGATGAGACACCCTTTCCCTTAGCCATGCAACTGAGAGCCATTATCTTGGTGGGATGGAAAGAAATGGTAATTTCATATCGTTAGATACCCATGGTGGTAGGTTGTCTCATGATGAGACCCCCCATCCTCAACTGATCCTTTACTCATTTTTATTTATTCTTTTCATGGGGTCCTTATTTTCTTATGGAGAAGCTTTTCATTGCTTTCTCAGGATCCCCTGGATGAAGTTTCTGGAAGGTTGTTTCATTAGGATTTTATCTTTTTCCATATAACTCCCCTCTGGGCCTTCAACCCCTTCTTCACATGAAATGAGGAATGGTCCCTTCTAGGGTCAGTCTACCCCAAATTCCCAAGAGATGATGGCATGAGGGGAAATAATGATGGAAAGTGGTAAGTCTAGTCAGGAGTGGCATGATGAATCATCAAAGGAAGCTCCCAGAAACACCCCATCCTAAGGGTGACCATCTACTTGAGTGCCCTAAGCCAAACACAATCATTTAAACAAGGTAAAAGGAACAGTTTCCAAAGAAAATGTCTCATAATAAAAGGTAACCTCTTATACACAAGTTAGAATACCTCAAATATTAAACCGATACCCACCAACATACATGACTTGTACCACGTGGAGAAAGACCCAAGTGACTTGTGGTGGCAAGATGGTGTGGACGATGACCAGGTGTTGGATCACTGTGGTGGCAATGTGGGTCTCTCGTTGTGCAAAAGGGATATTTTTTGTCATGTGGCCTCTTGACACTCCATATCTTCAACCTGAGGGCCTCGAGATGTAATCTCCTTAGTTATCCAAAAAATGGGGATAACAAGCCCCTTCTTTCCACAAGGTAAGGTACAACCCTTCCTACTGTAGCTAATCCTAATGCCAAAAATATGGGGAGATGGAAGGAATAAATATGGAAATTGGTAAGTATGGAGGGAACAAGCGATGACTCTTCAAATACCCACCCAGTAGCAACCCACCCTAAAGGGAAATCAACTTACTAGGGCACGGTGTCACCCTCCTAGGTTTAAATAAGGAAAATATCATAATTTCCAAGCAAATGTCATGAAATGAAGAAGGATTCAATACAACATGTTAAATTTATTCAAAAATCAGAGTGATATATACCATGATATCCAGACTCATTACCTCATGGAGGAAGACCCACTACCACTTCAGGACCAGGCTAGTGTGATGGACGCTTTTGCTGGTGATATGTGGACTGTACTTGAAGAAAAGAGGGGCCATGCTTAGATCATCCGGATCTCGTCACTCCATGTCTAGAACCTATGGGCCTCAAGATACAATCTCCTTATTTATCCCTAGGCTAGGCGATAACATCTGGCTCCAACTCAGGGACATGTGCTCACCGTAGAGAGCATGAGAACCTCAACATCTATGGTATCACTTGCACTTTCTAAATCTCAACAAAAGATATTAGTAACATATAGGGTGGTGATATCACCCCTTGTCCATCGAAATCAAAATAAAAGTATTACTAATCTAACATACAATCATGAGCATACATATATACAAATGAAGAAAAGAAAATATGAAAATTCAACTACAACTATACTAGAATGATATGCAATGGTATGTGCAATGGATGAAAATCCCTACCTACTTCTACTTACCTGTTGGTTGAATGCTAGGTGTAGTCATATAACCAGTGAAACCATCCTAGCAATGCCTCATAATACCTGCCTATGTGCTTCATCATAAACCAAAACAATGACAAGTTAAGGAAAAAAATAACATGAGTTAGAGCATGTATCATATCATAGGAAATCATAAAGTATAGCTCATGGAGGCAGGAGGGAGGGACAAAATTATACCAAGTTACACTTCTAGGAAAGTGCTCAATCCATCTTACAAAGAGATCGTGAAAATTCAAAGGCTCAAAAGACTGACATAAAGAGTCTGAATATTGGCTACCTTGGACGTCATCACATCTAGAGCTCTAATAAGGGACTAGAAAGAACCTAGAGGATGGTTGGAAAGTTCTTAGGGGAGATTTGAAATATTGATATAATAAACGTTTTCTTAAGGTATTCAACCTACCCTTGAATTCTAAAACAAGGCTCTACCCTAGAGAAAACTTAGGACAAAGGACATGTTTCCCAACGACATCCTTAGTTACATAACGAGGTAAAGTAATTGAAGGGAGCTGGAAAACCCTGTCATAAGTATCATGTTTTAGGAAATAAACGTCCTCACCCTTATCAAGATCTGAGAACAATGTTGGTTGATAATATTCTTCATAGAATAAATCCAAGTTCTCAAAGGAACGCTCATCAAAATCTTCAAGGTATGACTAGAAATCATCAGGAAAACATAGCACCAGGTCATCCTTGGGTGTTTGGAAGATGTATGCAACTATATCATTTTCTTGTTTCCAAATGTTAGAATTAGTAGTAACCTGACATGATAGTTGTAAAGGAAACATTTGGAAATGTTCCCCAGTGTCGTAAATAGGATCCCCATAATAACCAATCACATCCCATTTACGTTTCCCAACATGTATGAACTCATCAATATTATTAACCATGTCATTTCCTTTATCATAACCTGAAACGCCTAAACCATCCATGGGGTCCTATAAAACTTCTTCACTTTCCAAATCACAAAATAAAGCATCATCAAAATCTTGGAAAGGGAAACAACTTATCGTATTCAATTCTTCCTGTGTAGGAGCATTGAAGGCTTGGATGACTTCATCAAATGGAAGAGAAAGCATCATTACTTCATTCTCATAACTTTCCTCTTCTTCAACTTCATCACAATTCATAGGGTCTAGCTCGTTACAGGATTCCCTTCCTTCTTCACCTTCTAAATCATAGAATAGGGTATCCTAGAAAGGAAAATGACTGACCTCATTCTCTTCTTCTTGTGTAGGAGGAATAGGATCTTGGATGGATTCATTAGAGGGAGGATCACATGTTAATACTTCATCATCATGTTTGATATCTCCATGATCTTTCTCTTCAATCAGGTCCTCATTATCCTTGGTAGAAGCATGAGAAAAATATTACTCTTCCTCATGGGATTGGTAACCTTCATTGGGATTCCTCTCCTCAAACCCTTATTTTCCAACTTATTCCCACCATTCATTAAATATTCTCACAAAGATGTTATGGGTAGCGATGTCATCTAGGTTAGGAATATATGAGGTATCCTCAGGGTAATCAACCTTGATTTCTGGAGTGGAGATATGTTCTTCCTTGTGCGAGGAGATACTTGCCTCAATTTCTATAGCCATATGAAAGGATTATTGGATTGTTCTCGGCTTCTTTTGATCAAGGAGGAATACTAATTGTACTAAGAGTGCATTGGTATAGATATAAGCGAGGTACTTATCTTCAGGACAATGGCTTCTAGGAATTTGTTGTAATAAATCCTAAAACCTGGTATGAAACTCCTTGACAATATCATTCTTAGTTTGTTTCACGCAATCAAGTCTTTTTATCAGCATGTGGATATATTTTATTTAATATTCCACTTTTTGAGAAAGGTTTCTTCTAATTGTTCCATAGACGCGATGTTGGCATCAGGGAGAATATCATACCATTTCCTAGCATTTTCATGAAGAGTGGCAGAGAAAAGTTTCATTGCTAAATATTTAGCATCATCACTAATAGGGCGGAGTTGAAAGAAAGCCCAAAAAATATCCATATGATCTTCGGCTCTAACCCCATCATTACTAGTGAATCTAGGGATCCATTTTCATACCTCAGAGGCATTTGTCGAGGGTAACCCGAAATTTCACTCATATCCAAGGGTTTTAAATTAATTGGGTCACATTGAGAAGCCATGGTTGGATTTATCATTAGTGGAGTTGCCAGATAATCCTTCTAGGGATTATCAAAGAGAAAATAGGGAATCACCCTGAGTGGATTTGCCAGGTAATCTTTGAAAAGTGAAAGGATTTGAGAAAAAGGCTTACCGAAAAATTTTCCGTTCGAGGAAAATTGACTCGATCTTCCCCAACAATGACGCCAAAAATGTTATTGCACAATCTGTACTTTCCCCAAATCCTAAGTAAAGTGAGAAGATAATGGAGTAACAATGGGGTAATCATGTCACTATCACCGCAATAGGGTACCCTTTTCTATTTAGGATTAGGGAAAACCACTCCAAGGGAGACGTCCCAAGACCTAGGGGGTTTGAGGAAGGGAAAAGGACAAGGTAAACTACTCCTCTCTCTCTAGGTCACTCAAATCAGGTTGAATCACTAAGTTATGTCTTGAAGGATGAAGCAAAGATGAAGTAAAATGTACCTACCCTTAACCAAGACAACAACAAACAATATGGTGGTTTACAAGCAACTAATGATATTGGTGCTTCAACAAGACAATAAAATTTCAACAAAATGCTAGTAAACAAGTGTATGCAGCAAGTAATAAATGTATAACAACATTAAATACAGTGATAACAACTACAATATATTCCAGAAAATGCACTTGTAAAGACGCTATAATGAAAAATTTAAACACTTAAATGATAATTCTATGTCTTATGAAAATTTTGAATTAGTTTATCTAGCAAATGAACTTTGACAAGCTTCCTAAGATGATTATAACAACAGTTGTAACAACAACAAGATAAAAATGTCATAGCAACAATATACCCTTCAGAAAATGTATTAAATGACAATAAGATGTCACACTTTAACCTTTGATTGATAGTACTATGTCATACACAAATTATGGAAAGGTCCAACTAGCAAATAAGCTTGAAAGGGTTGCTAAAGGATGGTTGTAAAAAGAGTAATAACAACAACAAATAAGGTCAGGCTGCTAAACTAAGTTAGTGTTAGTTTTAGTTAGTAAAAGGAGAAAGGTTTAAGGTTTGAGTGTTGGTTGATCTCTCAACGATGAGGAGGTGAAAACTAGTGCCTTTATGGGTCTATGGAGTTAAGAGTCAACAACATTTAATTGGAGCAAACTACAACAATGATTATAATAATATAAGTAAGGATGGACTTAGAGAGAGTATCACCTTAAGTCTCTCTATAATCCAAACTTTGAGAACGTGAGGTGACTAGGGTGTAGGCTCTTCTAGGACCTAGCACCTCCTTCTCCTTAGATTATTAAGAATTATATTTTAATGCAACACAATTGATCAAGGCTTCTAAAGTGCTAGCACTTTAGGGATTTAGGAGCTTGACAATGTAAATCACCTTTAGCAAAGACTAGCAAATATAGAGAAAAGAAGTAATACCTTAAGTTCTTCGCTCCTAGGATTTACTAAGCATGCAATTTCATAATCGATATCATGAGCAAACAAACATACAATAACCATTCAAATGAAATGACAAAATGCATATTTTCTTACTTCACCAAGAATAATCGTACCATAAAACCATAGATTTTCAAATGACTTCACCAAAAATGATCCAAGATGCATCCAAAATAGCCTCCAAGAAAATTTGCCTTCATAATTTCAGCCAACAACCCTAAGAGGGTGCCAATTTTAGACCTCCACTCTCCCAAGTGAGACTTATGATGAAAAATGAATGTAATTTTTGTTTATTTATACCAAATTAGGCCAAAATTAAATTCAAAATTGTTGGGCCAACCTGGCCAATTTGTTACAAAAATTAAATTTTGACAAAATAAAATCAATTTGCATATAAAGACCCTCTTAAGGGTGATGTCATGCCCTTCTAGGGTGACGTTGGGTCTCCATGATGAAACGTTGGGCACATGAAGTGAAACGTTGGGCCTCCAAAGGCCAAAATCCTTGCCCTCACATGCCAATAACCTCAAAAATTCCCCCAAGGTGACAAACCTAGAAAGCAGATGACGTCCAGAGATACATAGGTGACATATAAGGCCTCCAAAGCCCAATGTTCAGGTGGGAAGGGAACAATCTCCTGGGTCTAGGTCCACCAAAGTGCCTCCACAAGAAACATCCTTCCTTCTTTTGGTGCAAGCCTTTAATCTCTTCTTCCCCTCGGTTTGGGTTTTAGCGTCCATCTGTGGGATTTGAGCCCTCATGAAGGTTCGAGCTAATGATTCCCTCATGTGCATCTTTCCACCAAGAAAGGTCCTGTAGAGACAACAAGTATGCCCTCCAAGGGTTCATAAGTCACAAGGATCATAGAATGTAAATCACATCCAATAATTAAATCACCCTAACATGTGCATTAAATCCCCCTTAACCCCCAAAAAATGATCAAATACGTTATGCAATTTGACAAGTTTAGGTTTGGAGAGGGTCTCAGGGTGTCCTATTGGGATAATACCCCTTAAGTTTGGGGTGTTTCCCAGGTGGATTCTGGTCCAAGTCAGGCAAGTGTATGAGGTGGCATGGGGTAAATATTTGGGCAAGGGGTGCATGTGATAACAAGGAAATGTATAATATTACATGTGGGTGCCTTTGTGGAGGGTAAGTTGCACCTCATCATGGATGCAACTGTTTCCTATCCCAATCATTTCCATTTATTCTTATCTTTCTTTCTTTTGATCTTTTACTCTTGTGCTACAAGGGAATAGTTGAGGACAAGTGTCCTAGCTTGGTGACCAGAGGTGACAATGTCATCCACAAATCAGTTCATAGAAATGAAAAGGATGGCTCATGATGAGACCCCCTTTCTCGTGGCTATGTAACGAAGAGCCATTACCTTGGCTTGGTCACTAGATAGGTGGTAATGTCATACCGCTACATGTCCATGGTCATAATAGGTTGAATCGTGATGAGACCTCCTATCCATCAACTAATACCTTGAGTGTTCACATTTTCTTATGGGTCCCCTTTTCTTATTGAGAATATTTTGACTGTGACACAGACCGCTCCCCAGGCCCGCAGGTCGGGATCTACACAGGATCTTCTCCTTTCGGCCCAAGAGCTCGACTGGCTCTTCTATTTCCCTTTCGGGAAATCTACCCACAACAACACCTTGAGAAAATTTCCTCTTTTATTTCGGGATATCGGACTTCATGATTTTGCGAATCCCTTGGTTGAGTGCCTTACCTCTTCAACCTTCGAAACCCAAAATGCCAACACTTGACCTTTTCCTGATGTCAATTTTAGCTTTTCGGCTTTCGTGAATTTAGGAATTGCGATGTCATGCAACTCTTCCCCTCGACTCCCAAACTTTCAATTCCCGATTTGCCAAAATACAGATGTCCCAGTCTCCCTTTTCTCTTCTCGATTTCAGGGTTTCAACCACCGAAATGCACTTTTACTATACCCTTGGGATTCCCAAATCTCTGAATCATGAAATTCCGAATCTCTAAGGTTCTGCTTTCAAGCAGATCAAAGGCTGTGACTCTCCCTTGATCCAACGATCAACGCAATTTCACGTACCGGGAATTCAATATGCTAACACTTGAATTCTCTGTCCTCTCCACCTTCCGATCTCTGAAGTTCCGAAATACTGAAATGATACTTCTCCTTGCTGTTCTCCACAAACCTCGACAAGAATCCTTTCGGACTTTGTGTACTTGATGTGTCAAGACCCAAACTTGCAACTTGGACTTCCGAAGTCCGAAACTCTGAAATAATCTGACAGCACTAGAAATCTTGATCAATGGTTGACATTAATCTAGGCTATCCAAAGGATGGCTCTGTCCTGATCGTTATCCATATAGTAGCTTCCACATATCCAACTATATCCGCTATTTTGGGATTCCTCCTCAAATAATTTCGACCGTCCAAACTCTTCCTCAAAGAACTTCTTCTCTGAGTCACCTCAATAATCCTCCTCACTATGACTTGGCCTCTGCATGATGACCAAAACCCCTCTTTTGCTCTTCACACCTTGAAGACACTAATTCTCCTGAGCTTCCTTTCACTAACTCAAATCTCCTATGAGATTTCTACACACACTCCTTGCAGCACTCTTCAAATATGTCTAAGTATTTGAATCCTTTGACTCTGTGCAGCTCCTTGCGAAAACAGTCTTCAACCCTCTCCTTGGTTGACAAGTTCTGAACTTCCAACCAGCCTGGACACACCTTGCACGACTTCTATGCCTGACTTGCAACACCGGAATTGGATATTCAGTAATCTTTTTCTTTAACAAATTGAAGCTTTTCTCTGCTTCTTTTGTCCAGTGAAAATATTTATGTCTTTTCTTCATTGTGTCCATCATCGGTGCGCTAATTCCACTGAGATTTCTAATAAATTTCTTGTAGAAACTAGCCAATCCATAAAAACTTCTAACTTCAAATATACTCTTTGGCGATGGCCAATTCTTAATCACCTCCACTTTATCTGGATCCATCTTCAACTTATCTGTAGAAATAACAAACCCCAAATAAATGAGCTTTGTCTTCATGAATGAGGATTTCTTCATATTTATCAGCAGCTTCTCTTGCTGTAGCCTCTTCATCACTATAGCCAAATGCTTCAAGTGATCTGTTTCTGTTCTACTAAAAATCAGTATGTCATCAAGGTACACAATGACGAATTTTCCAATGAAATCCTTTAAGACTTCATTCATCAATCTCATGAAAGTACTAGGCGTGTTCGTTAAGACAAATGACATAACAATCCATTCATGCAGCCCCTCATTCGTCTTGAATGTTGTCTTCCATTCATCACCTTCTCTCATGAAAATTTGATGATATCCGCTTTTCAAATCTATCTTTGAAAAGAATCTTGCCCCACTCAAGAAGTCCATCAAATCGTCCATTCTTGGCAATGGAAATCTATACCTAATGGTAATCTTGTTGATCGCTCTTGAGTCTGTACACATCCTCCAGCCTCCATCTTTCTTTGGACTAGCACCATTGGAACAACACATGGACTCAAGCTTTCCCTAACCAATCCTTTGTCCATTAAGTCCTGGACTTGTCTTTTGACCTCCTCATTCTCCTGCGATGTCAATCTATACGCAGCTTTGTTTGGTAAACTAGTTCCAGGTATAAGATCGATGTGATGACTTATACTCCTGTTAGGTGGCAATGAACGGGGTAGTTCATCCACTACTATATCAGCAAAATCTTGCAGTAGCTGCTAGATTTCTTCTGGTAAATCATCCACTCTTGTGATGGTCAAAAGAATTCTAGGTTTCCTGACCACAATGAATTGTGGATCTTCCTTCTTCTTAACCTCCTTAAGAAGTTCCTTCCCATTCATGAGAAGTACAGTGTTGCTTACTTCTAGTTTCACTTCTTTATCCTTAATCGGCAACAACATGTGAGTTCTCCCATTCTTCTCTAGGGTGTATGTGTTCTTTCTCCCATCATGAATCACATTCCTGTCATATTGCCACGGTCTACCCAACAATAGATGACAAACATCCATGGGAATGACATCACATAGTATTTCATCCTTATATCCTCCTATTTTAAGTTCAACTAAACATTGTTTAGTGACATTTACCTGATGTCCCTTTTGTAGCCATGAAACTCTGTATGGACTTGGATGGTCAATAGTCTCCAGCTCCAACTTTTCTGCCATCTTCATAGAAACGAGATTGTCCATGCTACCACTGTCCATGATAACTTTGCATACCTTGTCTTTGGTCTTGCAAGCAGTCCGAAAAAGACTGTTCCTTTGCACTGGATTCTCCGCCTCCTTTTCTAGTGTTAAGAGAACCTTTCTCATCACCAATGATCTTCCACCTTCAGCATCCTCTGCCTCAACATTCCGCCTTTGTGCTTTGGCAATGTGAGTCTCACCACCTTCTTTCTTCTTATCTGGACATTCATAAGAATTATGCCCATTCTTTCCACATGTGAAACATTTTACTACTCCACCTCTGCCTCTTCCTCTTCCTCTAGCGCAAGGAAAAGTGTTGTTATCAACATACTGTCCTCTCTGTGAGCTTCCACCTCTTTCAGTCCGAGGTTGATGTTTCTTCCATTCCTCTTTATGTTTTTGATTCCTATCCTAGGCAACTAGTTTTCCTCTGGCTTGACTTCTGCCTCGGCCTCTTTGACCCTAATTTCAGCTCAACTTCTCTTTATCCTTTAGAGCCATCTAATACGCATCTTCCATCATTCATATGGTCATCATGCTCATCTCATATTGAATGTCATATCGAAGACCATTCATGTACCTAGCAACCTTTTCATCATCGCTTTCCCAATGACCTTCTTTGATGTTCATCCTATAGAATTCTTCAGTGTACTCCTTCACTGAAATCAGCTTCTGATTCAAATTTCTCATTCTTCGAAACAAAGTAATTTGATAATCCTTGGATATGAAATTTTCTTTCATCTTCGCAATCATTCTATCCCAACTCTTGATTTTCTACTTGCCTTTGCAGCATCTGTCAGCTTGTAGTTCATCCCACCACAATGTTGCATGCCCTTTAAGTCTTGTGATAGCATGTTTAACCTTTTTTTCTTCCTTGACATCTTCATAGTCAAAATACATGTCTAGAGCTCTAATCTAGTCTAGAATCTCTTCAACATCCAGGTTTCCCTCATATACTGGGATGTCCATTTTTTCCCCTGCACCCATCCTTGCAACAACCCTGAGTAGGTGTTTATTTGCTGCATCCTCTGCTGCAACTTCTTCTCCTTCATGTTCGGCTTCATTTTCAATTTTGAAATCACTGAGATCCCTAGCACCGACTGCGCACCTCTGTGCTATTTCCATAGAATCCATCCTAGCACATAAGTCACACACATCTCTTGCCCCTGGTGGATCAGGTAATTGCCTGCCCCTTCTGGTGGATCAGGTGTTTGTCTGTTTCTTCTTCTCGATGGCATGGCTATAAAATTCCTTTTGTTTTTCCTGCTACAAAAAAAAAGAAATCTTTCTGAGCTTTGATACCACAATTGATGCAGACCCCTCCCCAGACCCGCTGTTAAGCCCTAATATTGGCTCATTACCACTTAATTGGGGCATATTAAATTAGTAATGTTATTTTATTTATGTCATCTTTAGGCCATTAGTTGTAATTTAGATTAGTAATGTTATTTTATTTATGTCGGATTTAGGCCATTAAACCTCCTAGTCTCCTATATATACCAAGGAGACATTTTCATTTTGAATC
>ML784859.1:349514-364005 GCA_009831015.1 Picea engelmannii | reverse complement strand
TGTTGTTGTGTGCAAAGGTTGTGAAGCTTCTGGATGCTCCGGAGACAAAACTTGCATCCTACGCGAACGTCGCGGGGGAGAAATTGTAAATAAGTAACAAATTCCCCAATGAAAATACTATGGTCGATTACGAGAAAACAACAGCATACACTAGTAAGCAAAATATAGAGATAATCACCAAGTAAACAATACCTTCTAATATCGAAGCCACTAGTTGGTGATGAAATCCAATGTCGCAACAACGAGATGAGAAGGGGCGGGGCTAGGTTAGAAAAGTTACGTTGACGACCTGCTTAATAGACTTACACCCTGGTGCAAGCTCCCACACATAATCGTGGGTATACCCTCCAAGGAGCCCGAGTGAGTTTGATCAACGTCGATTCCAGGTACCACGGAGACTTTCCCCTCCACAGTCACATTGGGTAAGAACCTAGAGAGAAAATCCACTAAGGTTACCACAGACAACAGTACTGCCTGGGGAAACAGTCGTCAGTCCGATCCACATGCAAATGCAGGGTATCGAGCCCGAAATCAACTCAAAGGCTTCCACTCATAATTGTGGGTATACCTCGGAGTGACCCCCATAATACGTGCAATCTCTACACCGATGTCAACAGAGCAGGATAGTATCCCTGCCAACACCAACGCGACCTAATGCTTGACCCTTGTGTTAGAAGGGCTTCCCAGGACAATATGCGGCCAATGGAATTTTACACTCCCTATCTCAAGATGCTATTGTGTGTTTTTGAGCTTTTGGAGAGTGTGTCTCTCTTCCTACTCCAAAGCACTAGCCTAGCTAAATGTTGGTGTAAAAGAGCCCTATAAAAGAGTTACTATATCGATTTTAATATTGCTCAATGTTTTTAATGGCTGTTGTTTACTCAAAGGCAACGAAAGTGAAACTCATGATGTGTGACTCTAACCCAATCAATGCAAGGATATGATGAAATGTAATATTTTTCATTCGATGAATCCTAGTTATGGGAGAGAGAGAAAAAATTTCTGAATCAATCTCAATATTGCAATACAAATACAATGCTCAATTTCCTTTTTGATATGAATACAAATAATCATGTATCAATGAACACTGTCTAGATGTCTTTTTCAAAACTTCAATACTTTAAAATTTTGATTTTCAATGATGTTTCAAAGGTAAAACAAAGATCTTGAAAGAAAACATACAGTTCACTTTCGAAGAAGAACTCTAATGAATGAGAAAATAAAACCAAAATATAAAGATCCAAATAAACAACCCAATCCAATACTTTCAATGAAAGCAAAAATAAAAACAAACCAAAAGAGTTTCTCAATGTAAATGAAAATTGTCCTTTTGGACCAACAAGTACAAGAGAAACATCAAAACTGAACTTCCAATCAATCACTGATTCTTAACCAACATGACACATTCAACTCCAGTAATCAGAGGGAAGAAAAATGCCAATAAAGGCTAAGAGATGAAAGTCAAGTGACCAAAGCAAGAACAAGCCTAGAAAACCTAGATCAAGTCCAGCAAGCAAAAGAAAGCAAAATAGGTAAGCCAGTAACCCAAAGAGTCAAAAAGACTTAAATCAACCTTACTGAGCTATTGCAAAAGTCAGAATTTGAATCCAAAAATTTCACAAAAACAGTTCGCAGGCTAGCTTGGGACACAGTGCGAGAAACTATGGTTCTCGCAGGTTACTTAAATGCAGAATGCGAACTTCTCGCACTGGAGTATATAAGCAAGGTGCGAACTATTAGGGTTCTCGCAGGATGTTGATGGGCACAGTGCGGGAATCCCTGAAACTAATGAAAAATTTGAAAAATCAAGCAAAAATCAAACTGACTTTTGGACCCAGAAGGTCACTCAGGATATCCTGAGGACTCAAAGTTTTACAAATCAGGAGAAAAAGGTAACCAGAGCAAATGGCCACAGAAAATCCAGAAACCAAAAAGACAAAAAGGATTTTCTCCCCAGTGGAGTTGCCAATTTTGTTTCAGGATAAATTTGTGAGTGCGGACACAGACCAATCTCCCTAGATCCACCTAGATCTAGAACAAAACAAGACATAATACTACTCTTTCCCTAGATTTAGACTATTGAATGAACTAAGGGAAATGGATAGTGGACATACCTTATGAAGGCTCTCCTTAAATCTCTGTTGTTCCTTGCTTCGCTTCGATTCTCTTGTGTCGTCCAATCACGACAATACAAACCAATCGAAGTACAAGCAAATTAATATATTTGATACCTAGTCTATACATGTGATCAAGGAATCATGTAATAAGATGACATCATCATTATGGGAAAGGGACATATTCATGTATTGAATTAACTGAAAGAGAAATATACAACCTGAGCCTTGATGTCGTAGATCTCCTTTCAATGGCTTCTGGTTCTGACACACACTTGCTCATGCATGAAGAAAATCAACTACTTGTGATGACCTTGCTGTGGTCTCTATCTGCTGCAACATCAATTCTCCATACAATCATGCACCAATTCTCCAAAAGATCTCTCAAGCTTACCAACCTCTTGTTAACCCCTTCCATGAGTATTCTCATCAATTTATAAGAGAGAATAGGTTAGTTGCTAGGATAAGAATGATCCCAATAAATCTGGAATGCCAGCTTCTGAACAACCATTCGAATACCAACTCACCCTTCTAGAAGATTCCCTTCTAGAAGGCTCGAGAATCTTAACTTTTTCCTTTGTAAAAAGATGTCTGCACCCTGGCAATGATTACAATGCGAGAAGTTCGCACCCTAGTTGAATGCAGCATGCGGGAATGTATCATTCTCGCATGAGAGTATATATGCAGCCTGCGAACTATCTTCAAAACATGATTTCTGGAAATAGATAAGAGCAACCCTTTTTAGGAAGGAGTTCTTTAGTGAGGACTTTGATTTTCTATCACCATAACATCATCATGACCTCATCACAATGACCAAAATTGTGGATAACACATGCTACAACCATTAGCATGTACCAGACTGAGATGAAAGACATAATTTTGGAAGCTGCAAATGTTGATTTGTAGTACAAAAATCTTGTAGCAAAGCTACAACAATGTGAGAGACCACAGACCAAGGAAAGTTACACCTTGGGAACTGATGGTTTACTTCTGCATAAGAACAGAGTATATGTACCCAATGTCCGAGAATTGAAGCTAGCAATTCTAAAAGAGATGCATAACGTGACTTATGCTGGACATCCTGGATATCAAAAGACTGTGGCAGCAGTCAAAAGCCATTATTTTTGGCCGGGTTTGAAAAAAGAAATTGCTGAATACATCGCCAGATGTATGGAGTGCCAAAAGGTTAAGGCTGAGCATAGACACCCAACAGGGTTGTTGCAGCCTTTACCTATTCTTGAGTGGAAATGGGATGTGGTAACAAAGGATTTTATCACAGGATTGCCCAGAACAAGCAAGCAACATGATTCAATCATGGTGGTGGTGGAAAAGCTTACTAAAGCTACCCATTTTATTCCACTGAAAACCACCCACAGAGCAGCAGATGTTGCTGATATTTTCCTAAAAGAGGTTGCACACTTGCATGGAATTCCTAAGACAATTGTGTCTGATAGAGACCCGAAATTCACTTCGAATTTCTGGAAAGGACTGTTCAAAGGATTCAGAACGAATCTGAACTTTAGAAAAGCATATCATCCTGAATTTGATGGACAGACAGAGAGAGTAAACAGAGTAATAGAAGACATGCTAAGAATGTATGTGATGGATAAACCATCAAGGTGGGAAGACTACCTGCATTTGGTAGAATTCGCCTACAATAATGGGTATCATGCATCATTGAAAATGAGCCCGTTCGAAGCACTTTATGGAAGAAAGTGCAACACTCCAGTGAGCTGGGATAATCCAATTGACAGGGTAGTAGTTGGACCTAAACTACTCAAAGAGATGGAAGATCAGATGATAAAAATCAAACAGAATCTGAAAGCCGCCCAGGACAGGCAGAAAAGTTACGCTGATAGTAACAGAACCCATAGAGAATTCAAAGTGGGTGACCATGTTTTCCTAAAAGTGAAAACTAACAGGAGTTCCCTGAAGCTGGGAAGTTGCGCCAAGTTGGCAGCAAGATTTTGTGGTCCATTTGAGATCCTGGAAAGGATTGGACCAGTTGCATACATGCTTGCATTACCTACATCTATGACTGTACATAATGTGTTTCATGTTTCACTGCTTAAGAAATATGTACCTGATGCTAATCATGTTATCGATTGGACTGTGATTCAGGTGGAACCAGAAGGTGTCCTGCAAGTACATCCTGTACGCATATTGGACAGGAAAAGAAAACAGCTCCGGAATCGAGCTATAGAGCTTGTAAAGGTCCAGTGGACCTGGTACGGTCCTGAGGACGCGACATGGGAGCATGCAGATGTTATGCAGGCAGAGTACCCGCACCTTTTTGAAAATTTTGAAGAACTTGCAGATGCGATGTAAAGTTGCACCGAGGACAGTGCAAAAATAAGGGGAGGGGGATTGTAGTGTCCCCAAGGCTGAGCCTCGTTACAGATCATGGTATATGCAACGAATTGTAAATGTTCTCTATAGGCTGGTGAGCCAAGTTTTGTATAAGATGGAAGGCTTATGTGTTTGTTAGGCCAGGAAGCCTAAGTGTTTGAGGGCCAGGAGCCTACTGTTGTACTTGTATGTATGTAGAATAATCAATAAAATATAAACACCTCCAGGTGCAGACCGACCACGATGAATGAGTGAAGGGGGACTGAGCATCCACAAAGTGGGCAAGGAACTAGGGGCTGGAAGGTGGGAAAGGGGCTGAGTGTTGAGCCTAGGGGCTTAGGCCTGGAATAATATTTTAATATTATTTCCTAAAAAGTCATGTACATATTATTTTATCCTAAGTTCCTAGCAAAAAGGAAAGGTGTGTATAGGGAGGCATGCGGATGGAATGCATGCAGTTCCCAGGGTGACAAATGTCCACCTTGATGCATGCAAATAAAACAGAAATGAACAGCCGTGGGGAAAAAAAAAAAGGGAAAATCTCTCACATTCCATTCGACCCGACTTCCTTGAGCAAGAGCCGTATGAGCCAGTCTGCAAGAAACCTCCTGTATGTCTGTTACAGAGAGGAAGCCTATGTTGGGTGCTGAAGAAGGCGTGTTTACCCTTGTTCAGAGCCGTGGAGTCTGTCCGTGAGAGAAAACTAGTGTGTGTGTTCCTAGTGTGTGTGTTCCCTGAATGAAATGTCCATGTCAATTTCGGGGAAGAGTCTCTGTTTTCCCAGGAAAAGATGAGCGAGCTTGTGCGTGGAGCCCTATTCTGAAATCTTGACCGTGAGAACATCCTGTGACTGCTGAACCAGTTCTTGGGAAGCCTGTGTCCATTTTCCCTGTGTTTGTTGTGGCACGCAGTTCTGGACTGTGTGAGGCTTGTCGGCCTATGAGCGACTCCCTCCAGGTGAGAGAGTGTGTAGAGGAAGGAGAGAGCTCTTGGAAGGAACCCTGTAGCTGCCACAGAACCCAGAGACTTCCGGTCCGGTCTGTTCCTGTAACCCAAGGTAAGGGAGACTAGCAGCCGAAGGACTGTCCAGGTGACAGAGAAGGTGCACTCTCCTGAGGTGGAACATGCATGTGGGGAATGAGGGTCTGTGGGCAGTGAGCGTGGGAGATTCCTGGGAGAGCATTCTTCATGATGGTTGTGTGTGGCTGAATTTCCTATAACCTCAGCCTGAGTCTGGATTCCTTTCCCTGGGGTGGAGCTCAATCCCAGCTCGGGGGTGACCCACTGTTGAGTTGAGGAGCAGTGCGGTCTACGGTTGGGAGGTTCGTGGAAGGATTGCATTTGGTTGGTGGATTTCTCCACTGTCACAAGATAAGTGTTTAATTATATTTTTACCACATTTTATCATGACTGTACTGGATCTGTTATCATGTTTTCCGCTGTGTAAATGAATTACTGTTAAATGCTATGGATTTCTAATCGTAGCAGCAAATTTATATGTTTTTACTCATAGTTAAATGTACTCCATTTCACAATGCATGTGACTATATAATGTATGTATATATTATTGAAAATTCCATGTACAGACTGGTTAGCAATAGGTTTGAAAGCCTCGGTAGTGAAAAGTGACACTACAGGAAGTCACTCATGCATGGCAACCTTGGTTTTATCGTCAATAGTTGCACATGTTTCTCTCACTTCCACACATGTGACTTAGTTAAATGGTGATTGCATGGATCAATTAACTAGGACTAGGTGGCACTTCACTCTAGTTTCTGTCAGCGAGTGTTTAGCTCTCTCTAGATCACTACTATGACCCATTAGTTACTCATGTAGCCTATATATATTGTAAATTATTCACTCTTTGAGTGTGGAATACAAACAATAGAAATCATTTTCATTCTTTTCTTCAATTTTTGTCTCCTCTCTTCATCCACCATTGCAAGTTGTGTATGCTTCATTGTTAGGTAGATCTTATGTACATGTATCTCAGAAACTCTACATGGTATTAGAGCCCACAAGCCACTAGCAAGGATCGTCACCATCACTCTTTTACAGGCACCGAAGACAGAACAAAGCAACACAAAAGATGGATTACTCACCGAAAATTCCTCTTACGCCTCACATTCTCTCCAAGATCAATGTGTCATAGATCCGCAAGCCATATCTTGAAATCCATGATATGGGTAAATCTAGTTTTTGGTACAAAGATGCATCACATAAGGATGCTCACGCTCACCAAAACTCTCCAATACCCGCGTCATAGTTTAGGCTATAAAGTTATTTTATCAAATATATAGTTGTCACAGATCCATCAATGATATCTCAAAATCCCCAATATGGGTTGATCTAATTTTTTGTAGAGAGACACATTTCATAGGGATGCTCACACTCACAAAAAATCTCCAATACTCACATCATATTTTAGAAGATAAAATTGTTTTATTAGGTCTAAGGCTACACACAATGGATCAACAAAACCTCAGATTGCTACTTCGATAAGAATATCTCACTTGGTATCATTCATTGGGAGAGAATCGTTGTAATGGAGGACAAAGACACAATTATCTCCACCCTTTAAAGTCTGAATCTAAAACTTGTCAAAGAAGTTAGCAAATTTTAAGGTGAACAAGAGAAATCCAATATTTGTCATCAAAATATGTGTACCTATTTTTCCACAGATTCTAAACTCTTGGGAGTCTAATGGAGGGGCATCAAGCTTAAGTTTATACTTGGACCACCCGCATTAATGAGATGGTGTTGAATTTTTATATGAGATAATATTGTATATAATAGATTCTATTGTAAATGAGATTCATTCTTACAATAATAAATGTGCCAAATATATATAGAACCTAAAGGCACATATGGTGACCATCCATGAAAGGATGTGTCTCTAATAATTATAATAATTGTTTGTTATTATTATTATATATATTAATAATATTATTAATACTTAATAATTATATTACTAATTATTAATCTAGGAGAATGTCTTCCCAATGTTGTCCAAAAATGAACACTCCCTCTCAACGAGGGAGACATTCTGCACCTCGAGTCCATAAGATTGCGCCTGGTCCATTCTCCTCAGTCAAATCAACATGAATACTCTGGAGAATGTCTGTCTGATGATTCTAACTTCAACACTCCTTCTTAGCTAGGGATACATTCTGCATCACGCCAAGATTCTTGATTTCAAACTCTGAGGCCAACTCCATTTTACACTTATCAATGAGCCTTTTGTTGATGTAATCATCTTCGACATGCACCCAGTTGATATATACTTCTCCTACATAACACTCAGTTGATGTATGCTTCTACCACATAACACCTCAAGTCTCCAACGGTCCTTGTCAAGTCACATGATCAAGGATAGAGACCACACTTGGGTTATTATTCTTAGCCAAGTCAACATGGCCATCTGAGAAGAATTCTTGATGCTAATACACAAAGAACATCAACACCCTGGGCCATTCACCACTAGCCAGATTGGCATGGCTAATCCTGTGAGTGAATGTATCATCTTCCTCTGCCAATTCAGCATGCCCCCTCTGGGAGGATGTCTACCTAATGCTAATAGTTGGAGAACATCAATGCCCTGGGTCATTCACCACTATCCAAATCAACATGGCTAATTATGTGAGTGACTGTATCATTATCCTTAGTCAAATCATCATGACCCCTCTCGGAGAATGTCTGCCCGATGCAACCACCTAGAGAAACATCATCACCTCGAGTCTTTTCCACTCCTTTTCAAATCAACATGACTAAGGAGAAAGAATACGCCTGGGCCATTCACCACTAGCCAAATCAACATGGCTAATCATGTGAGTGAATGTGTCATTCTCCTTAGTCAAATCACCATGACCTCTCTGAGAGAATGTTTGCCCGATGCTACTCATTTGTGGATGTGTACTGGAGCTTCACAACTCCCTTCTCCATCATGTCTTGGATGAAGTCCTGCAATAAACTTTTGAAGCCACATGACTTCACGACTTACAATACTGGTTGTATATACTTTGCCTCCATTGCACTGAGTTCCACTGATGTCTGCTCCCTTCTCAACCATGAGATCAAAATGATCCCATATTGAAACAACATTTGGAAGTACTCTTTCGATCCACTACACTCCCTGCCTAGTCAGAGTCTGTATGCTCCCTATGAATCTTGACTCCCTATGAGGCTATAAAGTCTTTGGAGTCATCTGCTCCATCTTCATGTGATGACCTCCTCTTCTTCTTCTTCATTACATTGATGTGCACAACTCTATGTCTGGATAGTCTGCTTCATGCTACTTCCTGCAGCTGTCATTATGGCTCCCTCTCAGAGCTATTACCTATGACCTGCCTGAAACAAGAAACAAGAACAACCAAAAGCATCAGATTCATTGATCAATCCAAGGAGACAATTCACATTTTGTCGATGAAATGACAACCATGTATTTACACAACTATATACAATGACCTTGAAAATGATACATTTTCTACGATGACCAACACACATCCATCATTTACTCGATTTCATATGGCTAACCATGTTGATTGTCTAGTGTTAAATTAGACAAACACAATTTTCCACAAGTGGTAATTACTTCCAATGATATACGATATTACTTTAGTAAACTCTAGAACATTACTAAGTAATTACACTCATAAAATTTCAACTACTTAAAAACTCTGGTCTCTTCCTTAGATCACTTCCCACGTGTGAGAGAGAAAAATATGTGTGTCTATTGTTGTGTCTTTCAAGTGTCCTTTTATAGTAATATTAAATTGATCCAAAGAGACACGTCTCTTTGAAAATTAAATTTTATTTCTTATAAATAGTTGGAGAATACCTCCTGTAACTACCCAAAGATTAACATTAATTTGGTTATAATCCATCCACAAAGTATTTGACTTTGTTGAATTGCTCCTCCATAATTCATGCGATTCTTTGCATAAATATAGGTAGAAGTAAATATGTAGTACATTCCTCATATTTAGGTAATTAGACATTTTTAGTAGAAATTACTGCCCACCATAATTTATGGAATTCTAATTTAGGTAGGAGTAAAAGGTAAATATGTTGTACTTAGAGATTGCAACAATCCCACAAATTTAACACTCCCAACACTTTACTCTACTCTCATTTTCCCGGGCCCTCCTATGAGGGATTCAAGCCCAGTCCCGCTCTAATAGCATGTTGAATTTTTATATGAGATATTATATGAGATAATATTGTATATAATAGATTCTATTGTATATGAGATTCATTCTTACAATAATAATTGTGCTAAATATATAGAGAACCTAAAGGCACATATGGTTACCATGCATGAAAGGATGCGTCTCTAATAATTATAATAACTATTTATTATTATTATTATTATTATATATTACAATTATTATTAATTAATAATTTGGGAGAATGTCTTCCCGATGTTGTCCAAACATCAACAGACGGAGGAGAAATTCACTCTTCTCAACGAACATTTTTTGGCTGATTTAAAAGAGAAGGAAGATACTATGGCTTGTTTGCAGAAATATTTGCAATAGTCTCTTGCTTCTAATACCACTTTTTCATTGTTGACCACTCCTGAACTTCCTTCACCAGCTTTTGAGTTGCACACTTGTGGTATTGGGTCAGAATTGATGCATAAGATGGACTACACCGGTGGCGACCTCAGTAAGAATGGACAGGCGATTGTACATCCCATTCATCCTATGATGAGACTAGCAAAATACAGACTTGGTTTTGTTGGGACTTCATTTCCAGTAGAAAGTTGTCTCGATATTTCTGTTGTTCAGACTTAATTTGTTCCAGCACAAGAGTCCATCACACAAGATGACTCTTCTACTATTGAGTTGCAACAACCACCACCTACACCTCTTATTGATATAACTTTGGAGCCTTCACAACCATATTCAACATCAACTTTAGCATTAGAGTTGTCAGTATCAGACTCTTCAACACTGACATCAGAATGTTTGGCAGCAACAGACTCTTCAACATCATCTTTAGGGTCTACATCCTCCAAATATCGACATCCTCGACATCATGATCATAGACAACATTGTCTTCCTTTCAAGCATCCACAACCTTCTGTCAATTCCTCTTCTTTCAACTCATTGACGAAGAGGCGTATACAACAACATCTTGGCAAGGTACCAACTCCGAGGATTATTTGTGGTTGGCTTGATGATTGTTCATGGAAACATTTGAGCAATTGTTTGAGAACATTTTACAGATGTGTTTCATCTACGATACATGGGAACCATTCTCATTTCTCTTGACTTGACTGATTATGCCGCCTTTACAGTTCCAATCACCACTATTTTGATGACTTTTATGGTGTTTTCTTCTATGTTTTGGAAGCATTCTAACTAGATCGACCATCTTGGTGTAGGCTAATGATTTAATGTTTGGAGAGATATGATTGTTTTCAACTAGTATCAACTACAACATTTCAACTTCAACACACTCATTGAAGCAGATTATGATCTGTCATCATCAAATCATGCTTCATTGGATTGTTATCTTTTCTTGGTTTTGGAGACTGTCTACCTACCATATGGTGGATCTCCCCTTTCTTTCTCTTCTTTTGATACATTGTATTTTTAGGGGGTGGAGGAGGTTTCCCATGTGGTTTTCCCTCTTTCCTCACTTTATTTCATTGTTCATTAGTTGCATAGTTCACGGGTACCTAACATGGCCTTGGTTGCTAGGAACCATTCATCATTTACACCCTAGTACTATTTAGGGGGTGTTGGAGATATTACAGACCTAGGTAATTATTTTCCTAAGGTTAATAGTCCAATGTTGAGAATGCTTCCTTGGATGAGGATATTCTCTCTAGAGAATATTCCCCTACAAAATAGGGCGCTCCTCTTCAATTCATAATTAGTTACACTTAGTTACACTCAGTTAGACTAGTGGAAGTCACTCATGCATGGAAACCTTGAATTTTATCACCAACAATTGCATGTTTTTCTCTCACTTCCACATGTGTGACTCGGTTAAATGATGATTGCATGGGCCAGTTAACTAGGACTAAGTGGTAGTTCACTCTAGTGTGTGTTAGTGAGTGTCTAGATCTCTCTAGATCACTACTATGGCACATTAGTTACTCATGTAGCCTATATCTATATTGTAAATTATTCACTCTTTGAGTGTGGAATACAAATAATAGAAGTTCTTTTCATTATTTTCTCCAATTATTTTCTCCTCTCTTCATCCACCATTGCAAGTTGTGTATGCTTCATTGTTAGCTAGATATTTAGTGCAGGTAACTCAGAAACTCTACAAAGCTTGGTAGGCAAAAGCACCAAGTACACCAGAGGTTGTTGTCCTAATTTACTTACCTCCTTGCTTTCTCTTATATTCATCTTTTTTCATTGCTATGGAGAGAATTTAAGGCATGCGGTCTTCTTATATGGATCAATCACTAATTATTTAGGTTCCTCTCTTAGTTATGATATTAGTTTACATCTATCTGTGATCTTGGTTGTTATCCTCTATGACTCAAAGCTTGTTGGCATTCAAATGGTCCCCTTGGTTGGGTCCACTTTATGTGCATGGATCTAGTAAATTAGTGTGGTATTGTCTTAGCACACTAATTTGTCACTCCTGCAATTTAGCATCCAATCTTAGTGCCTTCAGTTTTAGGATAACACTTTGGATCAACATTTCAATTTACCATCCAATGCACATCTCTATTTATTTATAACATATTGAAGCAATGATTTCATTTCGAATGTGGTATTCTTACTATTGTTGTTCAATGTAAATTTATTTTATTACTACCTTGTTACTAGCCCAATAACAAAGGTTTAATATATA
Organism: Picea engelmannii; assembly: GCA_009831015.1. Lineage (NCBI taxonomy): Eukaryota > Viridiplantae > Streptophyta > Pinopsida > Pinales > Pinaceae > Picea > Picea engelmannii. The sequence goes on along the minus strand of ML784859.1, from coordinate 351,721 downwards.
CAAGAATGTTGGTGGTTCTATAACTTAGGCCCCAAGTTGGCACCTGCATGTGTTTTGTCTAGTTTTCTTCCAACCCAAGCAAACATTGAACTGGAGAGTTGAACCTCACTAGAACCAAACTTACATATTTTTTTTCTCATCCTTATACCCATATATGTAGGTGGTCACACTACTCGCATCAATACATTTTAAAGGACCCAAGTTGGCACCTTCATGTGTTTTGTCTAGTTTTCTTCCAACACAAGCAAACATTGAACTGGAGAGTTGAACCTCTAGAACCCAACCTACATATTTTTTTTCTCATCCTTAAACCCATATATGTAGGTGGTCACACTACTTGCATCAATACATTTTAAAGGACCCAAGTTGGCACCTGCATGTCTTTTGTCTAGTTTTCTTCCAACACAAGCAAACATTGAACTTGAGAGTTGAACCTCACTAGAACCAAGCCTACATATTTTTTTTCTCATCCTTATACCCGTATATGTAGGTGGTCACACTACTCACATCAATACATTTTAAAGGAGTTAACACCAACGTTTCCACCAAAATAGTTATTTTTGAATTCCTAACTTTTTTGCATTTTTGATGTCTAGATGTTAATTTGGGTGGCAAACTAGAATTTGTAAATTTTCCACTAGAGTTGAAACAATAGAAACATTGACATTAATGGCCACATTAGCTCATTACAATCCACGATATTACTATTATGACTAAATAAATGACATCTAAATATGTGATCAAAGAAACAACTCGAATTACAACGATGTTTACATCCACTTTTGAGACTGGAGTAATGTTGAGTATTATAACAATCAATATATTTTTGAGACTCACACTAACATCGAATGTACATCTATATTTGTCGTTGATAACATCTATACTAATGTCTTAATTAATGTCGAATATTATATCCTGGTTAATATTGATAAAAATCTTTATACAATTGTAATAATATCTGTAGTAATGCTAAATATTAGTTAATAAAAGGGTCTCAATAAAAAACATATTCTTGTTTTTTGGTTATTGATGAATGGTCAATTGTGGTGGCAATAGATTCCAAACAAAAAATTAAGCCAAAATATAAATGGGAGATGAGGATTGTTAAGTAAAGAAAACCCCCTTTCTTGTTAATAAATGTAACTTTGACTAATTGAGACATAAAAGAGAAGGATCAATGTTTGTAAAATATGAGAGATAAATAATACAATGAGATAGGCACAATAAACAAAAACAAGCACACATGCACACTAGATTTTATCCCAGAAACCCTTTTTATCAAAAAAACTAACTACAAGTAGATATCTATTATTACTTTGGACAATTCAGTCAAGTTTGCCAAACATAGGCTACTTGAGGCACCTTTACAATGGAGAACACCAAGTCTTTAAATAGGATTTATGGTATCAAATACCATGGTTGAATACCATCGACACCCAATACCATGGTTGAATACCATTGACACCCAATACCATGGGATCGTAAACCACCAATGATAAAGCCATTACTGATCTAATCATGGTGTTATGCTAAGCATCAACAACCTCATTTTTCTTGTATATTTACTTGTAAATCCTCTCTCCAAGAAAATGGAGCCTCCTTTGCTCTCTTCTATAAAAAACAATTCTCGGCTTGAAAATTTTCCCTTAATGGTTGATTGTTGATTACCCCTCTTTAAGAAGGACTTTCTAGCTTTCTCAATTTGGCTAGAATAACATTTTTTTTCTTGGTACTTGGGAAAATTTTGAAGATAAGTCTTGATCATCGAACAAGTTATTATAAATTCCTTTAACATACATCGAAGGAGTTCCCCTCAAGTGCTTCGATGCCCATAAGAGAACTTTACTTAAACTCCTCCGAAAGACTTTTTTCACCACTGGTTGAATAAATGCCAACTCCTCCAGCTTGACTAGATACAAACTCCTCCAGTCAAAATAGAGGAGTTCCCATATTCTCCTCCGATGCTCACTGGCACACTTCGTGTCAATGCCTTTGGTATACGTCGAATACTTTCCCATGATGTATTCCAGTGTATACCAGAGACCTTCCCATTAATCCCTATGGTTGATACCGGAGGCATTCTCAACATTGGTCCTGATAATATCTTTAAATCCCCTTTGGTCGCATGTAATGCATGCCACGATTATAAAAAGACGCCCCCCAATCACTTAGCCATAATTCCATTGAGCGCTTGTGAGGAATAAGAG
>ML784859.1:276028-331885 GCA_009831015.1 Picea engelmannii | reverse complement strand
TAGTTTTCTTCCAACACAAGCAAACATTGAACTGGAGAGTTGAACCTCACTAGAACCAAACCTACATATTTTTTTTCTCATCCTTATACCCATATATGTAGGTGGTCACACTACTCACATCAATACATTTTAAAGGACCCAAGTTGTCACTTGCATGTGTTTTGTCTAGTTTTCTTCCAACACAAGAAAACATTGAACTCGAGAGTTGAACCTCACTAGAACCAAGCCTACATATTTTTTTTCACATCCTTATACCCATATATGTAGGTGGTCACACTACTCACATCAATACATTTTAAAGGAGTTAACACCAAAGTTTCCACCAAAATAGTTATTTTTGAATTCCTAACTTTTTTGCATTTTTGATGTCTAGATGCTAATTTGGGTGGCAAACTAGAATTTGTAAATTTTCCACTAGAGTTGCAACAACAGAAACATTGACATTAATGGCCACATTATCTCATTACAATCCACAATATTACTATTATGACTAAATAAATGACATATAAATATGTGATCAAAGCAACAACTCGAATTACAACGATGTTTACATCCACTTTTGAGACTGGAGTAATGTTGAGTATTATAACAATCAATATATTTTTGAGACTCACACTAACATCAAATGTACATCTATATTTGTCGTTGATAACATCTATACTAATACTAATGTCTAAATTAATGTCAAATATTATATCCTGATTAATATTGATAAAAATCTTTATACAATTGTAATAATATCTGTAGTAATGCTAAATATTAGTTAATAAAAGGGTCTCAATAAAAAACATATTCTTGTTTTTTGGTTATTGATTAATGGTCAATTGTGGTGGCAATAGATTCCAAACAAAAAATTAAGCCAAAAAATAAATGGGAGATGAGGATTGTTAAGTGAAGAAAAACCCCTTTATTGTTAATAAATGTAACTTTGATTAATTGAGAGATAAAAGAGAGGGATCAATGTTTGTAAAATATGAGAGATAAATAATACAATGAGATAGGCCCAATAAACATAAATAAGCACACATGCACACTAGATTTTATCCCAGAAACCCTTTTTATCGAGAAAACTAGCTACAAGTAGATATCTATTATTACTTTGGACAATTCAGTCAAGTCTGCAAAACACAGGCTACTTGAGGCACCTTTACAATGGAGAACACCAAGTCTTTAACTAAGATTTATGGTATCAAATACCATGGTTGAATACCATCGACACCCAATACCATGGTTGAATACCACTGGCACCCAATACCATGGGATCGTAAACCACCAATGATAAAGCCATCACTGATTTAATCATGGTGTTATGCCAGGCATCAACAACCTCCTTTTTCTTGTATATTTACTTGTAAATCCTCTCTCCAAGAAAATGGAGCCTCCTTTGCTCTCTTCTATAAAAAAATTCCCGGCTTGAAAATTTTCCCTTAATGGATGATCGTTGATTACCCCTCTTTAAGAAGGACTTTCTAGCTTTCTCAATTTGGCTAGAATAACATTTTTTTTCTTGGTGCTTGGGAAAATTTTGAAGATAAGTCTTGATCATCGAACAAGTTATTATAAATTCCTTTAACATACATCGAAGGAGTTCCCCTCAAGTGCTCCGGTGCCCATAAGAGAACTTCACTTAAACTCCTCCGAAAGACTTTTTTCACCACTGGTTGAATAAATGCCAACTCCTCCAGTTTGACTAAAAGAGTTCTTACAAACTCCTCCAGTCAAACTAGAGGAGTTCCCATCTTCTCCTCCGATGCTCACTGGCACACTTCGTATCAATGCCTTTGGTATACGTCGGATACTTTCCCACGATGTATTCCAGTGTATACTAGAGACCTTCCCATTAATTCCTATGGTTGATACCAGAGGCATTCTCAACACCGGTCCTGATAATATCTTTAAATCCCCTTGGTCGCACGTAATGCATGCCACCATTATAAAAGGATGCCCCCCAATCACTTAGCCATAATTCCATTGAGCGCTTGTGAGGAATAAGAGAGAGAGAGAGATAAAGTGAGTACATCGATAACCCATTGAGGGAGCGAGAGCATTGCATTGTTAAGTTACCCCTATATAAGTGCCATTTGACCTCAAAGTATGCCCTAAATCCCTTCGAGACATTTACTTATTTAAAATTAGGGTTAGGTCTTTTTTCCAAAAATGAGGTTCTATTTATGCTATATGGGATTTCCATTTCACCCAGCCACCTCCCTGACTTCCCTTCCCTTGATTATTATCTTTGGATCTTCATACCTGAGACTTGTAATGTCATGCCTATCTAGTTTTGACCTCACCCATCACCTTCCACGAATGAAAAGCTAAATTAGAAATACCAAAAATTATTTTGTAGAATCATACAACTCTTGACCGAACCATATTAGGGATGAATCCTGAGTCGGTCCCCATTCCCTCTTTGTATGATAAATACAATGATTTTTGAAGTCACCACTTGGAACTATACTGACCATCAGACCCATGAATGCACCAAACTCCTATCCTTGACCCTTCACACGATGCATTTCGTTCCCTAGATCAATGTGTCATTCGATCAAGCCTCCGATGATCGAGCCATGACCACTGCTATTTCATGCCCTTATCATCCATAAATATACATGCCAAGACTAGTGATATTTGAACCATGGTCTCTCAAGCCTTCAAACCCAAACCCTAAACTTCAAGAAAAAACCCATTTCCACAACTTAGTTAAATTTCAAATATTATTTGTAATCATAGGAATTCGCAAGATTGACTTCGGTAACAATCAGACAAGTTAACAAGATTGTCTTTGATCCAACTAGAGACCTTTGCACGAACCCCTTTGGTCCATTCAGAGGACTTGACAAAAAATCCTCTATTCTTCACTGGAGGACTTAACATAAACTTCGTTGGTTCTCCTCGAAGGACTTAACATAAAATCCACTGGTTTATCAGAGGAATTTATGGAATCAATGTCGATGGCCACCAACGAGCTTGATATGAACTCCTTCGGTCTTCATCAGAGGATTTAACACGATTTCCTCCGATTCAACTGGAGGATTTTTCATAAACCCCTTTGGGATATACACTCACCCACTTATGCACTTTTCACAAACTTCTCGATGTACACTAGAGGTCTTTGTGCAAACTCATCAAGTATACACCAAAGATTTTCATGCAAGTCTCTCTGATATACACTAAAGCAATTCCTATGAACTGCTCCGGCTTCAAATTTCTCAACCATTAGCAAAAATGACCTTTTGGGGTTTTCAACCTAGCATTCCACTAAAGATCAAAATTCCATAATGCCTACCATCATACTATCATATTCTGATGAAGATATCCCACCTAGCATCAACACGAGTGACTCCTCGGGTATTTCACATGGGTTACTTGAATAGACTTATTTTATGCATATACAACTCATGGTCTAATCATGCTTGTTTCATTTTGAGGTTTTGTATTTAGAATAATTTCATCTATGCTTTGTAGATTTAAAAATATCTCCAAGGAAGAAGGAAACTAGAAAATCACCTACCACAAAGGCCTTTAGGAGTGGTCGTCAACATAAAGATGAACTCAACATTGCAGGAGATATGTATGAATACACAACCATATTCCTGGAAAAAGGGGAATATTCACTCAAGTGGGGCGACATTTATCAAATGTTCAAGAAAAAAAATTCCGTCGTTGATGCAGAGGACCAAGAAGAACTTAGAATTTTCAAAAACATAAGGAAATATGGGATACACAGAGTAGCAACCCACATTGTGGTTTTCCCTTATGTCGATGTCATTTCTTGGATCCTTAAACATGTATACTTAGGAAACAAATATATATGTAATGCTCGAAAAGATCCTATAGCCTCATTCTATCCCACAGATCTAGCAAAGTTTTATCATCTAGAGAAAGGAACCCGAAAGTTGGATAACAAACTTCTCGTTGGGTTCAAGCATATAGCCAAAGACCCGTGTTTCATCTAGTACAAACCAAATAAGAATTTTAATCTTAGACCAATTGGTGGATACCCTACAACCTTACTAAGGAAGTGCTATAAATACATGGTGGCCATGCTATGCAGGTTGTACAAAGAGCCAGATGCCTCAAAATTATCACTATCGTATATGCCCCTAATTCACTATTATGTAGACGAAGGATCATCTTTCAATTGGGATGGAATTTTGTCAACAAACTTAGTTGAGGCCATAACAACACTTGTAGAAGCACAACCCAAAACTTTTCCGAACTTCCACATGTCTTCATATCTCATATATATCATGTGCGTTGCACACCAATGCTCGAATATGGGTTGGGCATGGTAGCTAACAGACCCAGCCATACACATCTACTACAAGGTTCTATGAGAGAATAGGTACATAGCAGAGTATCACAAGATATGCGAGCACTTCCTTTCCCCTCTATACAAATTCATTTTCTACATGCTAGCCCCGTGTATGACTAACAGATCACTGGATGTATTCAGAAGAATATGAGATTGGTACTTGATGGGGCATGGCACATATATCCAGACATATGGAGCCATGAAAGCCCCACATTTTCTTCCTCGATATATCCCATACACATTAGTAGTACGAGAAGTAGCTTACCGAACGATGATCAATAGATTCAGGGGGATACTCTATCAGGATAACAAAGCTATATGGCCCCCGCTCCCATTGTGGATTAACACCTACTCATTTTCAAACACCAAGCAGAACAAAGATGAAGTGGACACACTGCTTTGATACCAATTAAGAGAAGAGAGATTTAGGAGGTATGAGACAAATAAAGTCATCAAAGAACACTTTAATAAGCTTGGTGTACCTTGGGAATACACATCATACACATGGGAAGAAGAGGAGGCACATTGTGGTGCTAAGACTTACGATGAATTCATTTTCCAGAGATACGAAAAACCCATTGGAAGAATCACTGATGAAGAAAAAGCACGCGAGGAGTCCAAGAAGAAATTAAAAGAAGATGAAACAACAAAGGCATCTATTGCAACTACATATGTGTAATTAGAATTAGTAGTAGAAGAAGAGCCAACAATAGAAAAGAAGAGGAGAATGAAATAAAAGACAAATAGAAAAAAGAAAATGTGGTGGAGAAGAAAAGAAAAATCGATGAAGTCAAAGATAAGGATAAAGCTAATGTAATAGTGGCAGGAGCTAAGACAGAGGTTGCAAAAAAATCAAATGTCGAGAAAGAAGCAAAGGCAGTGGAAACAACTGAAGCAACATGGAAAGCAACAAGTGAAGCTGTAGAAAATCCAACCAAAGAAGAGAGACATAAGAAAGATTAATAAGCAAGGAATGATGATGCATTACTAATGAACACCGATATCCCATAGATATCAACAAGAAGTGCCAATGAACATACTCAATTTAGTGGGCTAGATATGGGGCTTTGCACCCCATTCAAACCAAACAAAGTTCCCAACCTAAATAATTTCACATTTGATAAGACCATAGGTAGGATTGTACAAGATAAAATAAGGAAAGTGTTGGTTATAGGGGGGAATCCAATGTCGGTTCTCATGCAGACCCTAGTGAAAAGAAACATTAATGAAGAACCAATCTCCATAGCTTCCGCCAACACCACTTTCACTACAACCATGGAAGACAACGTCCAAAACTTATACTGCCAAAATATGGAGAAGGATGCATGAACTAGAGAGCTAGAGGAATAGCTTAGAAGAGTGAAGATTGATGAGAGAATCCTGCAAAGATTCAAGTCTAGTGTAGAGAAATTCAGGGAGGAACTAGAATAAAAAATCCTGGATATGTACACCCACCTACACCTATTTCAATAGACAACGACCACTATTATAGAACAACAAAGTCAAGTGCAAGTCAAAAACACTCAATTCAACACTATCTGGGAAGGCATACATGATATTCATAGATGGATTGTAGAGAATATGGTTGCGTCATTCAATCTCCTACATCCCTCAAGCATAGATTCAAGGAAGGTTGATCTTGCTTCACTAAATCCCTGCTAGCAACATATGCAGAGAGCGAACATGGAGACAACTAGATCAATGGAAATTTGTTGACGAATACACAAGGAAGCACAAGACCTGACAAGAAAGTGTCATATCCCTCCCCTAGAAGAACTTGGAAACACTCTCATTATGGAGCAATTAATAGAGAAGGTACAACATAGTACAAGTCATAGGAGAGAGGTGACTAAATCAGCCTCCAAGGTGACAATGGACTTGATTGAACAACACCTCATTCAACCCACCTTGAAAGTACACACCATGATTGAGGAATTCATGGGCACTTTGGAAAAAGACATGCTGACTCTCAACAACAACATGACCATGCATGAAGCTACTCTTGAGGAGTTAGCATATTGCCAGATCATAACACTTTACGATCAATTAGAGATAAGGACTGCCTACATCCAAGATAAGAATGCATAAGCAAGACATGACAACAAATTTTGATTTGTTGTTAACTATATCTTATTTTTTCTTTTTCCAACCACTTTCAACTTCGTCTTTTTCCTCACATGTGTCAAATAGCTAGTAAGGGAAGTTGAAAGGTCTCTTGTAACTAATTCTTGGGGAATCCAAGAAGGAATTTTTGGGAGTTAGTAATATTTGTATAAATAAAGGAAGAGATCCATTTTGAAGAGACTTTTTGGCTCTCAAGCTTTGTATACACTTGAGAAAGTACTTTAAGAGAAAATACTTGGTTGATTAATATTTATAAGGCCTCATGGCCATATTTTTGACAGAGAGAAAACTTATGTGTATTGTTTTTTTCTGTGAATAATTTCCAGCAGAATGTTTCCTGCCCACATGGGTTGTAAGAACACATTTTCCTTATAGATTTTTCTGACACAATTAATGTTAATCTTGCAGTTTGTTATTCTTTCTGACACTTCATGTCCTAATCATATGAGTTATTGATGTATGCATAAATATGAGTTAGAATTTTTTTATTATACATTTGTATGCATGTGTTATCTAACTTTGCACCTTCATGACAACTATCTGATTGGGGTGTTTTGCAGAGTTTAGTTTCATTTCATCTCATCTAGTTACTATAGTTCGCTCTTAGTTAGGATATGATAGATTAGAGTAGATTAGTTTCATTTATATAGTCTTAATCTACATCTTTCATTTGCATACATATCCATCCATCCAACCTCATAACCAGTAATGGCAGCTGGGCTAGAATTTGTATGGGTCTTCTAAACCAAACATTGCATATTCTAATTGGGAATGTGTATCGGGGAGTACCCCTTACCGTTTCAGGGAATTATCGTCCATCAAAAAAATTGGTGCTAGAAGGAGGCATGAAATGGCATGGCTTACATAAACACTCTGCATACGCATGACTGGTCATCCGAAAATATCATTGTTCAAAATATTTTTCCTCATATCAATTCAGAACAGGACATTACCTTTGAAGACACAAACGCTACATTTGAAAGTGCTAATGGTATCCCAAAAACTAAAATAGAACCTTGGTTTCCTTTACCCCATGAAGAGCTTACTAAAACTTGTCATATTACCCATCCATACACTAAATTGCTTGGTAAACTATCAATAGCTCGAGAACTCCAAAGGACAGGAACTACCCATGTAAGACAACCCAATAATAGGACCAATATTCTTGTTGATTATGTAGAAGATCTGATTGAAACTACTTTCCAGGAAGTACTCGTTCCCTTGAATCAGATCCCTCCTACCCCTCCCAAATTCGAGCATAACTTCGACAGTGAAAACCCAGAAATCGATATGAGCGAATGAGAAGAACGAAGAGTAATGATTCCACCGTGGTTATCCGAAGGTTCTTTGAATTTAGAAAAACCTTTGCATGAAATGCCTAGAAAACCTAAAAAATGTCTTCCAAAATTTGATCCAAACAAACCTGATTCACCAGAAGATCATATTACAAATTTCTTTCTAGCTACCCACCTTCTCTCTATTTTCTATGAAGACACAATTTGTAGACTTTTCCCTTACACCTTCACAAGAAAAGCATCCACATGGTATTTTAACCTCCCACCCAGCTCCATAACCAATTGGGAAGACTTTGAAAAGGATTTTATTGGAATGTTCAGAGAAGCAAAAAATCATGTAGGTTTATACAAATTGTTAGGAGCTATAAAGATGGAAATGAAAGATAAAGTTAAGGAATTCAATCAATGCTTACTATGGTCCAAAATAAGTTTACTTTGATACTTCTCCACTACAATCCTTAGCCATCGAATATTACACTTCAACTCTGATTCCTTCCATAGGCATGCTTGTTAAATGAGCTAGTAAAGAAACCTTAGCTCATAATTTTGAAGAAGACGAAGCTATTGAAAACTAATTTTCATCTTATGATAGTCATTAATACTATGAAGAGATTAGGTTAGTGGGAAATAATCCTTTATTACTTACAAAACCTCCTGAAAAAGACCCTAAATATCTGGACAACGTGGTTAAATTGGTCAAAAAGATGTCAAACGAAGTTGTCGATATTAAGAAGAATATAAAAATAAGAATCGTCAAGGCCTATACCCTCTCACCCGTTCTTCAAAATAAATGATAACCCATCGAAGCCACCAGAATTACCATAACTTACGTTAAATCTAGATGGAAAGGATAACTTCTACTCATACCACTAGCAAAATCACCCTGAAAAAACTTTTCCGCAATGGGTAAACTCCATGACATTGGTCATAAACTAGTTGTTAGATAAAAAGATTTCTAATGATGAACGACCAAACAAAGAAGAACATGAAGAAACCACTAAGGAAGATCCCCCATAATCTGCTATGTTCCTATGGGATTGGTGTATTGACTCAGATGATGAGTAGATCGAAGAAGTTTTTATAAGAGATGCATCGTTTGTAAAAGCTTCCCCTAGAGACTACAACCTACGCAACAAAGGTCTTGTTCCCAACACTTCACCTTCTTCGAAGGTCAATACCCCCTTAGAAAAATCACTTCTCCCGTTCCCACTTTTAAACCAAGTACCCTAGTCCCAACGAAAGCCAAAAGTAAATATGATACCCCTGTTTCAACCAACAATAGAAAACTGAGTATGTCAAACCCGACTGCAAATAATAATAATCCCATCACTTCAATACCTAACAGTAAAGCCAATTGTTCACTACCTATCACAACAAGAAGTAAACAAAAAATTCATGCTTTAGACTATAATGTTATAGAAAATATGAAGAAGACTAAAGCTAACATTTTTATGTATGATATCTTCTCACTACTGCAACAACGTGATCTTCTTCATGATGTTTTTCATTCCAATAATCCTCAAAAGAAGATCATTTCCACAACTGGAAACATTCCTAAAGCTTCTAAAATGAAGACAATACACAAAGTAGAGATCAAATCTTCCATAAACACAACAAGTATAGGTGCACATTCCAAGTCCCAGGTCCCCCCTTTTCTAGTCACATATGAGATTTTCAGTTTCAATGTGCATAATTGCTTAGCGAATTTTGGTGCGTCCTCCAACATCATGCCCTATTCAGTCTGTGAGAGAATAAATGTTATCCCACAATTGACCACCACAACGATCATACAATTAGATAGGTCAGATGTTAAAGTAAAATGAGAACTTAAATATGTCATGATTAGACTTGCATCTTATCCTAGAGTGCATCAAGTTATTGACATTGTTGTTGTTGACATCCCAAAAATTTCTGGTTTGTTGTTGAGCAGGGATTCGTCAGCTAAGTTTCAAGTCTATGTTTCCACTGACTGATCCCACGTATGGCTCCCTTTCAAAGGTTAACCCAATCAGATTCGTGTAGACATCGAGGCTCATATGAAGCACACGATAACAAAATTGGAAGGTAAAAATGAGCCTATCGACTTTGCTCATATTGTTTTGGGTAATTATTTATTAGATACTGACCTTGGTTTTTATGAAGCACAACCATATGAAATTCAAATAGATTCCCATTTTGAACTCCTTCCATGCAATCAGACCGATGATAATGCTTATATAGTATTAAGAGAAGTAGGTTATTGTATAATTAACCCACTTGTATATACTGACATTTGGACTATGTTCTTTGACGACTCCAAATCTTAGGATGAGGTCGGGGTAGGATGTATTCTTATCGATCCACATCAATGTAAAACCCTCATATCCCACCATTTGGAATTTGAATGCACCAATAATACTGTGGAATATGAAGCCTTGGTCCAAGGTTTGAAAACATCCATCGAGCTAAAGGTAAAGTGCTTACGAGTATTTGGTGATTCGGAAACAGTTTTCCAACAGGTAAGAAATACCATTCACTACATGTCTCCACATTTGAGGGGTTATCAACAAGAGGTATGGAATCTACTTTATTCTTTTGAATCTTTCAATATTGAATCTATACCTCATTGCCAAAATGTTGCCACAATTTTTTTGACTAATGCAACCTCTAGATATACACCTCTTAACGACAATTTTTCTATTGAAATCATGTTCAAGCCTTCTATACCAGATAATGTCATGAACTGGAGGGTATTCAATAATGAAATTTGGATCATAAATTTCCTTACCAATTCAGACGTCTTCCAAGATTTAGTTATAGATGATAAGGCACATGAAGAAGATCTTCAAAACTACTATGATGAAGCAAGTAAGGTGAAAACAAATTGCATACCAAGGAATGTATTATCTCTTGAGAAGTTGTTTGAACTTCATAATAATTTTAGTAAACCGATGAATCCTAATATGGATAACTCTACTACGATGCATTTCTTGGTAAATATGGGTACTCATGAATAGCCTAAATACATCAATTTTGACACTTTCTGTTCGGGGGTAGAAAAATATACATTCACATAGTTGTTCAAGAAATATCATGATATTTTTTCTTAGACTTCTGAATATTTAAAGACTTATGACAACTGTGTCATTAAACATGTGATTCCAATCAAAGACAGTGTTAAGCCATTCCAACAGAATTTGAGAAAAATACATTTGACCCTTGAACCGCTCATTCAAAAAGAATTAAAGAAGCTACTAGATGCTCGAATCATCTTCAAGCCCCTCACTCAACCTAGGTGTCTAATATGGTGCATGTCAAAAAGAATTGGGGGAAATCAGAATATGCATAGATTTCCAGAATCTTATTTGAGCCTCCGATAAACACAACTATCTAGTTCCCCCTATGAAACAAATAACCAACTTGTCTCTGGCTCTGAAATGTTTTCTCTATTGGACATGTTTTCAGGCTAAAATTAGGTTCTCATAACAAAACCAAACCGATTAAATACCACCTTCATGCATTAGGGGAATTTTGAAGTAAAAAAAGGGCCTAAAAAAAATATGTATCACCAAAATCAACTTTATAAGAACCAATCACAATTTAGAAGATGACATCATCCCTTGGGGATGACTTGGTATTGGTTGAGTTAAATATGGTGAGTTGTCACATTTTGCATGGTAGATGGAAACCTATAGTTAACCATAGTAATACTATGAGTAATTTTAAAACCAAAACATAAAGTACTCATAATAAATCTCCTTTCCCACTTTTTAATAAAATAATATTATTGTCTGCTCATACTTTTTTGGAAAAACCAATACTTTTCCTTGCAAGAATATCCATATTTTTTCACTCTTCTTCTCAATAAATGTCATATGCAGGGATGGAATTTGACGAGAAAATTTCCCGTCACAGGCCAATTTAACCATCAAATACGGTCAAAAGTTTCCTGCAACCGTCAACTATCTTGCTTAAAACTGACAGAACGGGCAGTGCAGTAGTCTAAACCATCAAATTTGATGGGATTTTTCAGTTTGAAATTCCAACCCTGATCATATGTTCCATTTTCCTTATTAGTAATTTATTTTTGTATTCCTCTTGTTTCTGATTTGTCTTATTATATTAAATGATTTTTTATATAAAAAATATTCAAATTCCAAACCGTGCTGTCAAAGGTCGGGCCGATTTGGTTTACTTTTTCTTTCTGAGCTTTGAGTGCGTTTGACAATAGGAGGAAGGTCCGACGATTTGGTTTATTGTTCTTCATTTTCAAGCTTTGAGCAGCTTTGATAACAAGAGTGTTGGAAGTTTGAGGGTTGAACCGGGTTCTACTTTAGGTTTCCAACAAAACCCTGCAAAGTGTCGACCCTTCTGGAGACTAGAAGGAAACAATGCATATAGAATGCATAATGCAGTCTCACTCGAGATGGATTATGGGTGACTGTAGGAACCATTTGTCTGCAGCCTTGGAAGGGATACTTCTGTGGGGATGAAAGACATTATTTCTACCTCAAAACACTTCATATCTATCATTCTATTACAACAACACATCATTATATCTAGATCTACCATTCAATAAGAAATTGCATTCATTTAGAGTTTATTTTGCAGTAAATATTTTGAGTACTCTATTTTGCGCTGCATTTTACCACTGATAGATTAATTCATTCATAATAACTAAACACTTGCAAGAAATAACCTAAGCATTCCACACAAGGACACAAAGTTTACCATGGTTCACCCCCCAGGCTATGTCCAGAAAGATTTGGCTGTCTTGGCTCTTTTATTATTCTGCATCAATATTACAGTGTTGCGTGCATTAAAATTATTTCTCTCAACTGGAAATTCTATGGAATAACCCTCATAGACTGCATACTTCTATTCAGAGGCTGACAAGATTGCAGTAATATCCACAACTCATAACTTACAATCTTACCCTCAATTACAACTATATGATTATCAAATGATCTCTCTTCACTATTTCATGCAATATATTTATATTACAAAATGGGTTAATTACCCGTTACAAAAATGACCAAAACCCTAACCTCTTTCCTTGTTGATCCACATCTTTCTTCCTTTCTTTGACTTTCCTAGTTTCCTGACACTACTTTTCCTGCTTTTCTGGCGCTGCTTTTATATTTTTTCCGATGCACACTCATACTTTGGTCCATTACCTATCTGCCTTCATTAATTACCATGAATTTCCATAATTTCTTGTTTTCATCCTTGTCCTTATCAACATTTCATCGAATTTTGTTCCAAAATGGCCTGCGCTAACAAGCCCCCAACACTCACTTGTGGCTCGTCCCGAGCCACTCAGGTAGTGTGTGCTTCTTGTACTGTCTTCTTGAGCTCATGAAACCTATTTATAAGTTCTTCAACTTGGGATCCTACCTGCTCGCGCTTTTATGCTATACTCTCCACAATATACACAATAATTTGCTCCTTCAACATTTCCCCACTCTCCAAGACAACTTGTTCAATTTGGCCCTTTGTTGTTTCAATATTAGTGATCATCTATTCTGTTTCTTCTTGTAATGGTTCCAACTGAGCCCTCCTTGAATGCGTACCGACTTGTATGGACATAAGTTCTTCCTGAAGATTTTTCATCTCTTGTGTACTTTTTAGTGTGTCAGGTATTGACACAGTTTTCTGTTGTTGCTTCAATAACTGCATCAAATTATTTATCCCCTCTTCTTTTTGGTCCAACTCCTAAAGTTTTCCATCTTCCTAAAGGTTTGTCCATAGTTGCGCGCTCTTATTATACAACTCTATTATTTCCTAGATTATGAGCACAATGCTCTCTATATGATCTGTAGCCTCATGCGCTCTTTGTATTCTTACTTCTGATGGAGTACTAGGTGTTAAGAGTTTTGTCAACTCTGTAATTTGGAATCTGTACGTCTCCATAGCTTGTGCTATTTTGTCAATTTTCTCCTCTGTGGGTATATTCTCTCCTTGTGCACTATCAGGAATGGTTTTAAAGACTTATTCAACTTATTTCTCTATTCTTCCAACGCGCTACTTTGTTTCATCCCTCTCGAGATGTACTTTATTAAGAGTTATCTCTAGTGTGTTATTTACTTCTTTGGCCAACTATAAGCTTGTGGCATCTGCATGGGCCCTCGACTAGATTTCCTTCACAACACTTATCTGTAGTTTGCACAATGCTTTAGTTGGAATCTTGGGCAATGCCAAGTCCAAATTATATATATCCTTCAATGGCTTCTACATTGTATCTTCATCTACCTACAACATTCCCTGGGTGATACACAAATTTTCACTACGCATAAATATGGTCTGCACTATCTCCTATTCTAGAAGTGTTCTTTCTTGAGAGGTTTGTTGTTGTTGTGCCTGATAGTTTTGCTATGCTGCAATAATCTGCAACTGTTCCAATACATATTTGACCTCTTTCAATTTCTTCATTATTTTCTCCCTCTGCTTCTCAACATCATATAAGAATTCCACCGTGCGATCCTGCACTTTTTCTACTACCAATTCTGCATCATCATCTGTCATTGTAAGCTGAGGAATGTACTTATGCACTTTCATTTTCTTGCATCGTATTGCTGTTTGCAACACTGTTCTTTTTCTTGGCAATGTCTCTGTCTACATGGTTTGAGCTGGTATATCCAAATTTGGGAGAGTTCCACCTCCTATTCTCTTCTCCACAGGAACATTAGTATAAGGTCACGTTCCTCCATCTATTTCTTCTGCTCTCTCCTTTTCATGAGTTGAATCCTTTGGGATAGTGTTTTTCTACCTTGTATTTTTAGTTGTCATGCTACCACTTGTTTCTTTTGTGCACTCTGTAGCTTTCCTTGTGTTTGTTGTTGGGCTAGTTGACTGTTGTGAAGGTCCAACATTTGCTTGTTATTTAGACTTTGGTACTTTATTTGAGATTACTGGAACCTTCCATTCGACAGTCCAATCATTCATAGCCCACTGTACTTCTTCCCCTGTGACACAATATCTCAACTAAAACCAGTCCTTTTTAGGATCCTTCTTAGCCTATATCCACATGTTATTTCTTGAAGCTTGAAAATTTCTATGCTTTGATTCTCTCTCACAACTTATGGTGGTATTCTCCATGTGTTTTCCAACTTCTCCTACACATCATCATAGTAAATGGAAAAAATGATAGCATTCCCCTTCCTTTTCTTTGTATCTGAAGTAT
The DNA here is from genome assembly GCA_009831015.1 of Picea engelmannii. Taxonomy (NCBI): domain Eukaryota; kingdom Viridiplantae; phylum Streptophyta; class Pinopsida; order Pinales; family Pinaceae; genus Picea; species Picea engelmannii. The sequence goes on along the minus strand of ML784859.1, from coordinate 316,989 downwards.
TCCATAAGGATGTTTATTTTGTTGTGTGACATTTCCCTGGCCTCTGGTAAAATCCACTGTACTTTGGTTCTCCCCATTCCACCAATTCTATCAATATGAGTAGCCATGGATAATGAAATTTTGTTTCAAGATCCTACGCATCCTTGCAAGCATCCAAAAACAACTTTAGTAGATATGGATCCCAACTAAGTAGACTGCCCTTTGCACACTACGTGACTGCTGCTATTACTCATGTAGGTTCTTCCTCCTTGCGACATTTTCTTAAGAGTTTTGCATGCCATCAATTTTGTCACAAACCTCATTGTTGATTCATATATTCAGTTAATAATCATTCCCTTGGACCCTCTATCAGTCCCATATTTATTCTTTATCTCTTATTCTAAGGATTTTCCCCTTGTTTTTCCATCCAAGTATTACTCTAGTTTTGATCCATCTATAGGTAACCCTATGGTTTCAACAATTAAGTCTACATTTATGGATACAAGTCTTTCCATCCATAAGATGCCTTCATGTACCTGTGCCAATAACTATTTGACACATGCATTCACATCCTTCCCTCTCCCAAAGTGAAGAATCTCCAATAGGTTCATAATTCATGAGTTATATAGCCATGCAATCCATTGTTTTGGCTCCACTATGGGATCTCCTGATGGAACTTCTCCTTTATTCTCCATGTACACGTTCTACATGAACACATGAAACTTCCCCATGTCTGTAACATCATGGTTATCGTATCTAAGCTTATTCACAAATCCTAACATGTTAGGAAGTAGTTTAACTCCTTCGGATATTTGCGACAATGACAATATGAATTCCTTCTGTTTGCGCGATGTTTATAGTACTGCAGGATTTGTCCTTGTCTTATTTTTCCCTATTGATGGCCCTGCTTAATTCTCTTCCTCATTTTCCTATTCTTCTTTAATGTCGGTGTTCGACTAGTTTGTAATGTCTTCAACCTACACTTGTTCCTCTAAATGTTGTGCTTGCTCTACTGCAAGGTGATGCGCTCTTCTGCTTGTTCTCAGGGCTCCTCAGATTCTATCCATTCATCATCTTCCTCATTCAAATGTTCATGTGGTTGTGCTACACTTGACCCGGTTTGCTTCATGTGGTATTTCTATGTGCTAGGGTTTTACAGTTCACTTTGGGGGTCAATCTCCATTTCTTCTACTATCAAGTCTTGCTGGACCTACTCCTCGATGATAATCAAACTAATTGGTTCTATTACTAGGGATGGAATGGCGTCAACATACACGATATATTTAGGATGATTAGGTTTTGATCCGTCTGCTACTGGTTCGTATTGCGTCACTTCATGTTTTCCTTGCGACACGACTAGGATCTCCAAGCTTCGAGGGTGCCATTCTACTAAATTCTGAATGGGTTGCTTTGAATTTTAAGTGAACACCTCGAAATCACTCGCTCGCACTAAGTTTTCTTTCTTGGCTCTAGTTTGCACAAAGTCACAATTATTCTTTCCATTCACGTTTTCTACTTTTATAGGTTGTGCCATAAATTCCCTCTTGTGCCACACTTTTTCTGATCACTGCTTTTTCTTTTTCCGACTGTTTTCTGTATCAATGTGCTTCTTTTTCTGCTTGGTCACATTTATCTACCACACAATGCATTCAAGTTATTTCATACCAATTACTATTTTTTGCGTGATGTATCATCTACTGCATCTTTCACACTTATCCATCTACCACATCTTTAACACTTATCCGTCTACTGCATCTTTTGTGTTTTTCTTATTTTTCCAAATTTCTCTTTTTGTTTTTCTTTAGCTATACTATATGCACTATGTACAATCATAATTTCCTGTGCTACATCGAATAAGGGTTATTGGGTCAACTGTCCCTATACAGTTTTATTCGACTTTCATTAACCAATCCTTGAATCTCTTTACCTTCTAGATCCCACAACTGCATAACACCTCCATCTTTGATATATTTTATCTCATATGTCCCTAGCCAATTCATCCTAAATTTTCCTAGATGTTTTAAGTATTTTTTGTCATAAAGGAGAACCAAATCTCCTTCCTTAAATTTTTTTTGCTTAATGTGTCTATCATGCCAAGCCTTGTCTTTGGATTTTTGTACTTCCTGATGGAAACCAACCATAATCCTATCCTCTTCTAATTCCATTAGTTGAGACAATATTTCTTTCACTACGCATCTTTTTGTCATGTTTATATTGGATGCAATGCATAAAATAGGTATTAAATATTCTAAAGGGACTACTACTTCCTAACCATACACCAACCTGAAAGGTGTCTGACCTGTGAGTTTCTTACATGTGGTTCCTATAGGCCCATAATAATGATGATATTTTTAGATCCCAATCATCCATGTTTACGTTGAAAATTTTAGTTAAGTCATTCTCCAATATTTTGTTAAATGCTTCCTTTGTTCCATTAGCCCGAGGATGGTATGGAGTGCTCTTTTGATGGTGTATTTCAAATTCTTTAGTCATTTCCTGAATGGTATTATTGAGAAAATGAGTTCCCTGATCATTCATTAGAATTCTATGGAATCCAAATATTGTAATTACTTTTTCAAACAAGAAGTACGTTGCAGTCTCCACGCTACAATATTTTACTGTTGCTGCTTCATCCCATCTGGTTAGATATTATGTCACTGTAATGATGTACCTTTCTCTCAATCTTCTAGATGGTGGTTTGATTGGTCCTACGGAATATGTTGATCATTTGTTAAACACCTTAAGTGTTACCTGAGGTTTTAGGGGCATCTCATCCCTCCTAGATGTCTTTCCTATCCTATGACATACATCACAAGTCTGGAAATATTCATTTGCATCTTAGAAACTGTTGGCCACCATATTCCTTCTCGTAGTATCTTCTACACAATGGATTTTGTTTTATAGTGTCCTCCAACTATTCCTTCATGTGCTTCTGCCAAGATGATAGGGCGTTCATGTTCCATGACACATCTCCTTAGAATATTATCTGCACCTAGATTATACAAGTATCCTGAAATAAGTTGGTAATATGTAGCTCTAACCACCAAATTCTTCTTATGCGCAGTGTTGTATTCATTTGGGGAAAATCTCGTCTTAAAAAATTCAATGATATCATAAAAGTATTCATCAACAATCTGCACTAAAAATATTTTTGCATCAGAAAAGTTGTCCTCTTAAATGCTTGGTTCCTCTCCATTATTTATCCTTGATAGATGATCTGGCCCTGCATTCAATCTTCTAAGTTTCACTACTACTTCAAAATCAAACTCTTGAAATAACAACAACCATCTACATATTCTCCCCCCAACACTGGCTTGTTGATCAAGTATTTGAGAGCAAAGTGATCTATGAAAATTTTTAAATGTTTTCCTAATAAATAATGTTTGAACTTCTGTAATGCATACACCATATCCAAACCTTCTCTTTCTGTTGTATTATAATTTTGTTCTGAATCTGATAGTTTCCTACTTGCAAATGCTATTGGGTGATCTATGTCACCTTCTCCTAGTTGTGCTAGTACTACTCCAAGTGTTATTGAAGAGGTATCCACATGAACATGGAACTCTTTTGACCAATTTGGAAACACCAGAATTGGTGTTGCCGCCATTTTCTCTTTTAAAATGTCTAAACTTTGTTGGCACTCATCATTCCATTGGAACTTGATATCCTTCTTTAACAGTTTCTCCATGGGCGCAGTAATTTGTGAGTAGCTCTTTATGAACTTTATATAGTAGCATGTGTGCCCTAGTGTAACTCTTAATTGGCGCACTGGCATAGGAAGTGGTAAATAAACAATGACAACAATATTTGCAAGGTCAACCAACATGCCCTATTTACAAACCACATGCCCTAGTAGAATTTCAAATGGTGCATTGAATATTCATTTCTTAATGTTCAAAGAAATTTGTCATTTTCTACACCTCTCTAACATTAATCTTAAAACTTCAAAATGATATTTTAATAGCCTAAATACTATCCAATCATCCAAATAAACCTCCAAACATTTATGTATAAAATCTTTTTATGCAACTACCACTACTCTTGAAAAAATACCATGGGAAATTTTCAACCCAAAGGGAATCACTGTGTATTCGTATGATCCCCATTCTGTGACAAATGTAGTCTTATAACGATCCTCTGGTGCTATTCGGATTTGGTGATACCCTGAAAATACATCAGTAAATAAGTATGCTTCTTGTCCTCCTACATTTTCCAATACCTCATCTGTAAATGGAGTAGGGAAGGGATCGTGCAGACATCCATCATTCAATTTCCTCAAGTCTACATAGATCCTTATCCCCCCTTGCTTCTTCTCTTGAAGTACCATAGGGATAATCCATTGAGATTCTTCAACAGGTTCTATTATATCAGCCTCTAAAATTTTATTAATATCAGCCTTAAATATTTGTTTATATACTGGATTCGACCTATAGGGTCTCTGTCTTATTGGTCTGACATCTAGTCGTAGAGGGATTTTCATTTCTCCAGGTTGTCTTGCTACCCATTTCATTTCTAAAAAGGTTGATGGAAATAGGTCACTATATTTGTGCAATAGTTATGTTATTGCTTCCACAATATAGTTGTCCCAATAGTCACCGATACTTGCAATTTTTGGATTCTCTTATGTTCCAATGTTGAATTTATTTATCTTCAGTGGTGTAGTAAATTCTTCTAACTGTAACTGTGGGATTTCTACTTCTCTTTCGCCTTCAATTTTTTTTATCTGAATATTGCATGGGTTTGCTTCTGCAGGTTCATCTTCTGCGACATGGTAACAATGTAACAACTGTCTGACTGTTTGTCGATTGTGATTTTGATAACATGTTACAATTTCAACTTCAGGTTCTTCAAAAATATTTTCTTTTATCAATTGCAGTGCTACTTCTATAATTGGATTCTCATGTTCAAATGCAAACATGATTACAAAGTTATGCTGCAAATATTTCCAATTTTTAGTTCCTCTACGTAGTTCCATTTATGTATACCAATTTCTTGGTATCCATTCTAATGTATGGATGAAGTGATGTGACCATTCCTATGGTGGTATCAATATCCAATGGGTTATGCATCAATCTATATGTTCATTTGGTTGGCCTTTTCCATCGTATTTTTGCATATGTTTATTCTTCTGCTCCGCACCAAATATGATGCACTATAATCTTTTGCATTGATACCAATCATGGATATTTTCCTTGTGAGTACCACACCAACGTGAAAGTGCTACTTTCAAGGAAATATCTAAAAATAATAACCTCTGAATCTCCAATACTTCTAACTCAAACTTTGTTAAGAATTCTTCCAAGTCATTATGACCATAAAAACTTGGAGGTTCTACTACCTCTGTGCCAATCCATCTTAGTGTGTGCATCATTATTGCACATATTCTGGTAGATATCTCATGTAAGCGTTGTTTCCAATTCTACAATCCCATGTCAGAATCTGAAGCACAAGAAATGATGTTTCTCCAGCTAATCATTGTTAGAATTTTAGAAGTTAGAATTATCTTCTTTAACATTCATTAACAATTTCATGTAATGGGATCACTAAAAGATAAAAAATCATAGAACACAAGATATATCCTAGGAAACCCTCATGGGGGAGAAAACCCAACAACCAATTCTTCAGTATAGATTCCTTCAACCAGTACAATGTCACGTTATAGCTCTCCACAAATAGACCAATACAAAGATACCAAAGACCAAGAAACCAATACCTCATGTGCTAGGCCTTCCTTGTTATGCTCCATATACACAAGAGAAGGTGAGTTGTGTGTGTGTACAAATGATAGGAACTTGACCTCTTAGGAGCGGTTGTTTTGACTTTTACAATAAGGATAACAATAAAATAATAATTTAATTTGAGCTAATTTATACAATAAGATTACAATAACCTTCTCGAGGTTTGACCAATACAAATAAAAAAAGAATATCTTCTGTAGTTACATTAAAATATCAACACTCCCTCTTAACTAGGAATGTATTCTTTGTTTCCACAGAAGCTCATGACCATTGAATATTGAACATATGAATCTATACATCATCGAATATCCATAGTACAACATGACTTCACATCCAATGCATCCAAGGCTTGTGGATAGCTCTCAAATAGCTTCAATATGTCACCATGACATCCACTACCCCACAATGCATCTGTACCTCATCATGTGCACCCCTATTACTTCACATACAATGCATCCAAGGCTTGTGGGTAGCTCTCAAATATCTACAACATGTCCCCAGGGCATCCACTACCCTGCAATGCATTTGTACCTCGTTACTTCCTCTGAAGAGGGACCATGCCAAGCTTGTCCCTAAAGTGCTAGAACTTCGTCCTCGACAATGGCTTGGTCAACACATCCACAACCGGCTCCTCGGTAGTCACGTACTAGAGCCTCACTACTCCCCTCTGCACCATATTCCTAATATAGTGATATTTTATCTTGATATGCTTTGACCTCTCATGGAACACCATATTTTTTAACAACTTCATGCAACTTTGGTTATCACACCAAATGCAAGTCACCTCTAGTTTGAGACCAAATAACCAAGAAAACATCTTCCGAAGCCACACTACTTCTCTACATATTGCACATGTTGCCACATATTCATCCTCGACCATACTAAGTGCTACACATGACTACTTCCTGCTGCTCCACGAAACTGTACTGGAGCCTAGACTAAAGAAATATGTCGAAGTAATCTTCTGATTAGGAATATTGTCGGTCCAATATTAATCCGAATATCCATATAACCCAAACTCATGGTCTGTCACATACTTGAGACCATAATCCAATTTACCCTTAAGGTACATCATTGCATGTTTTTCTACGACCAAATGAACCTGCCTGGGATGATCCATATACTGACTCAGAGTGTTCAAAACAAAACATATACTCGGTCTCGTTTTGTCAAGTGTATCAATGAACCCACCATCTGCCTGTATAAAGTAATATCCACAGTCTCTAAAGTTGTATCCTGCAACAAATTCATATTTGATACTATTGGTGTATCCATTTTCTTGCAATCCAACACCCCAAACCTCTTCAACATTTCCACTACATACTTCCCTTGATTCAGAAAGATCTCATCCTATCTCTGCCATACTTCGAGACCCAAAAATTAATGCATCATCTTGAGATCTGTCATCTCAAACTCAACAACCTTTTTTCTCTTACACTTTGAGATGATATTTTCCACACCTATTATAAACATGTCATCCACATACAATAGTAGTATTATCAGACCATCATCCACAACCTTAAATTAAAGGTCAAGATTTTCACTACTCTTTGTAAATCCTAAGCTTGTCAGAAAACCATCGATCCATCCATACCATGATTTGGGTGCCTTCTTTAATCCATATAAATCCTTCTTCAATCTGTACACATGCATCTCCCTTTCATGTACCTTGAACCCTTTTGGATGCTCCACATATACTTCCTCTTTTATTTCACCATTCAAGAAGGTTTTCTTCACATCCATCTGATGCACATTCCATTTCATTACTGCGACCAACATAAGTATAGTCCTGATCGAGGTATATCTCGCCACGGGAGAAAATGTCTCCTCATAGTCAATGCCATCCTTCTAAGAGAATCCTCGAGCCACAAATCTAGCCTTATACTTTTCAATACTTCCATCAACTGCATGTTTTGTCTTGTAGATACATTTTGAACTTACTACTGATTTCTCCTTCAGTTTGGGGACCACATCCTAGACATCATTCTTTACTATGGACTGTTATTCTTCCCCCATGGAATCCTTCCATACCATATTTTCTGCAGCCTCTTCATAACTGAATGGTAATGCATCCATGATATCACACAAACATGCCACATAGCTGGAATATGGTTTCGAATTCTTAGTTTCCCTGAGATAATTTTCTGGGGCACCATATCTTTCTACAACTTTGATGAGCTCATGTGCCCAAGATGGTCTTCTATTGCAAGAAGGTATCTTTTTTGGCCTCTGGGGTTCTTCCATGTCACCATCCTCATGAATGAATTCCTCTGGTTCAACCTCTTATGCCTCTGGAACTCTAGTAACTTCATTCTCCTCCTCGTGAACCTCTTTTTCACAATCCTATTTTGATTTGCTAAAATATGCACTCTCATCGAAGGTGACATCTCAACTAATTTCAAATTTTCGGTGACCATGAATATATATCTTGTATGCCTTCGATGTGTCATTGTAACCAAAAAATATGACATTCTTTCCGGATGGATCCAATTGTGTCCTCTTTTCCTTCGGGACATGCATAAATACGAGGCAACCAAATATCCTTAGATGGATGACTTCCAGCTTCTCTCCTGAAAACATCTCCTCTGGTGTTTTGTTTTGAAGTACTTTGTGGGGACTCATGTTCTGGATTTACATTGCAGTCTTTGTTGCTTCTTCCCACAGATGCATAGGTAGATCTTCATCATGGATCATAGCCTTCACTTCTTCCATGATCTTCCAATTGTTCCTTTCTGCTACTCCATTCAACTAAGGATTGTAAGAAGTATAAATCTCCCTCTTAATCCTAGATTCCTTGCAATATTATTTGAATTCCTCTGAAGTGAATTATCCTCCATTATTTGATTGCAAGGTCTTTATCTTCTGCTCTATTAGGTTTTCTACTAGTGCCTTAAATTCTTTGAATTTTCCAAAAACTTCATTATTTTCCTTCAATAAATAGATCCAAGTTTTACATGAGTAATCATCAATAAAATACACATAATATACATACCTGCTTAGTGAAGTTGTTGAAATTTTTCCACACACATCCTAGTGCACGATGTCCAATACTCTTTTGGATCTACTATCGCTACTAGGAAAGGAGTGCTTCACGTTCTTGCCTTATGCACAACCTTTGAACACACCATTTGGTTTTGCCTGGATCTCTGGTAGTCCCATCACCATCTTTCTCACACTCGGTAGGGCCTTGTAATGTAGGTGAGAAAATGCCTATGCCATAATTCACTTGGACTCACAGTGTCGTGAATCAATGTTGAATCTGATCGCCCTTTCAATTTGTAGAGTCCTCCCTCTTGAACTCCAATCACCACAGCATCATCAAAAGTCTTCCCTCTAGGCCACATAGGAACTTGTCCATAAATAAATGCAACTCTGTAACCCTTCTCATCCAATCTTGAAATCGAGAGAACGTTCCTCTTCAATCTAGGAACATAGAGAACTTCCTTCATCTTCATTGGCTTTCTTGAGTCTAACTTGTAGGAGGATTCTCCTACTCCTTTTATCGTATACTGATAGTCATATCCCAATTTCACCTTATGCAGTGAATCCTTATGAGTAAGGTTATACAAGGAGTATTTATAACTTGTCATGTGCTTGGAAGAACCACTGTCCACCAACCAAATGCCACTTCCATGAGTGAAAGTTCCTGTAAGGGATGAGATAAGAACATACTCCTCATCACTTCATTCATCTTCCTTTTAAACATTCTTGGGTGGCTCATCATCTTCAGCTGTATGAACATGATTCCTTTTACCTCCTTTCTTTTCCCTTGGTCTTTGAATGAGGGAACAATTCCTAGCAATGTGTCCCATTTTCTGACAATAGAAATATCTGATATTTGGGTTTTTTCTTCATCCCTTTTGAAACTTCTTGGGTGAAGAGGGTTCTTTATTTCTCTTTCCTTTCCTGGTGTGGGCGGCTAGGGATTGGTCATCATCTATCATCTTCTCTTCTCTTGCTTCCGTCCTTGCTTCTTCTTGGTTGCAATCTTCCCATAGCCTACTAAACTTGGGTAGCTTCCTTCTTGAGCATATCCCTTGAATAAATGTATCCCATGACCTTAGGAGTCCATTCAAGGTGGTAATAACCATTTCTTATCCATTCATTGTATCACCAATGGCTTCTATATGCTCCTTGACCTGATTCACTCTTGATAAGTAAGAGTGGATGGTTTCTGAATTCTGCATCCTCACGTTCTTCAACTGAGTTATCAAGGTCATTCTTCGGTTGATGTTGTTGCCTTCAAAAATTTGGGTTAAGGAATCCATCATTTCTTTTGGAGTGGATAATGAAGATATGTGATGAATAAGATGGTATTTAATGGAGCCTGCAATAATCCTCTTTTCTTTGACCATATCCTTCTTGTGCTTTGCTTTAGCCTCATCTCCGTCTAGTTCTGAAACCTCTTATTTAGTGAAATTCTCTAGATCATGTTCTTCTAGGAGGAGGGATACTCTATACCTCCAAGCTCTGAAGTTTTCAACTCCCTCCAACTTCTCATCAATTTTGGTTCTGGTAGTCATCCTACAAAGAATTAAAATAAGATGATATTATGTTGTAGGTCGATTCCTATGGCTTTTCATCTATCTCTTGTAATCTCAGGGTTAACAACATTCATATATCTGATGCACACCACACTCGACCGATCACACTTGCATAAATGAAAGGCTATGGAATTCAATTGAGGTCAATGGAATTATATTTCAACTATTAACCACATTTGTTTGGTTGATAAGAAAGAGCATCAACTGGTTTTGAGATCGCTAAAAAAAATCATCCTTCAATGCCTAACTCTGTAGGGTAACCACACTTGCAGAAATGAAAGAGTACAAAGGAATGAACAATAACTGAAATGAAAAATTAATGAAATAACATCACACACATAATTTGTTTTGTTTGGGCAGTGTATACAAGAGAGAGGGAGCCCTTCCTCTCTTGGCATATGTTGCCAATAAGTACTACAACAAATAACTCTTGATATGCAACAATAAACTCTTCATTCCATCATCAAAATGATTACACTTATCCTTCTCTTGGATATGGAACTATATGCTATAGCCTCCCCTTCAAATCTCTACTATGTAACTCTCAAACTCCTTAACTATCCAACCTGAATGCTATCCTCATATATTTATACATATAGCTTCTCCTTCACAAAAGGAAAATGATTTACAACAAGATGAGATCAAATCCTAAACAAGTGGATCTGCAACTAACAAATTCTAAATCATAAACATGTGGATCTTTCACCACCAAATATTGGATTTGATATAAGATATTTTGAATAAGATAATAACATCATATTCCATGATATCCATGTGCCCAAATTTGCGGATATGGGTCGCCACTTGGCCAAACCACTTAGCTACAAAATTGCAGGCTAGTTAGACCAGTTTTGGAAATCTCAACCATACACCCCTTGTTTTGTATTTTTTGTAGAGTTTCCTCGTGTGTCACCTAAATGACCCTATTTTGCACAAAATCCATATTGTATATTTTCTATATTCCTCTTCATCTATTCATAAACGATGTGGAAATTTTGACTACCAAAACTACCAATCAACTGCGGAATTGCCAACAACTGCAAAATTTCCAATGATTGTTGAATTTCAAAAGTTAGGAAATCACAATATCTACCCTAAGTAATCATAAAAATATGGGAAATCAACCATTTTAGTTTGATTATTCCATGTGAATCTCATATACTGTAGAAATGGTCAAATGTGAATATATAAGAGATGAAGGAAATGAGGATGAAGGGGTAACGTAAATGAAAAGTGACTAAATGACATCATAAAATGTGTTATTTCTGAGGTCCAACATCTCCCCCACACTAAAATAATTTCATGTTCTCATGAAATCAAAGATACATAGGAGGTAGTGTTTGAGTATATATGGTCTTCAATCTCTTTGCATGATACGATTATTTTTCTTTGGCAAGGCAAGGATGAACAAGATATAAGAATCTTCATTATGATTAAATCAGATTACACTAATGATATTTTCTTGTTCTTAGTGATATATTTTAGATATGAGACATGGAGATTGGAGTGATGTTTACCACAAAATCTAGTATATATGATAGAAGACCTAAGTGGAAAGGATTTGTTTTACACTTATTTTTTTCATAGTCATTGATGCCATAGGGAGATGGATGATGATTGGTAGATAATGAAATATGAAATGTAAAGTGTAAAGAAAAGAAGTGTAAGGAAATAAAGGAATGGAAAATATGAAAAGCTTCAAGAATTTAATGTGCATAAATTCCTAGTTAGATGACTACCTAGAAATAGAATTTGCTTACCCAACTTTACCTTTTCCTGGTGGATGATGGTATGAGAGACAATTGCTGAACTATGGATTGCATTATGTGTGATTATATGAATCTGGTGTGCAGATATGAGAGGAAGATACTTTGGTTGTAACCTGGATGCATGATGTGAAAATGAAGATGTTGGATGAAGCTCTATAAATGATAACCTATTGCTCAATAATTTTATTGATGATGTTGATGGTACTGAAGGTTTGAAGAGTGTTGTTGTTTAAGAGGATAATTGATGTTTATGCCGAAGAAGAATTTGAATCTGTTGAATGTTATTGAACTACTGCTACATAAATGTTGAAAATTTGGTCTTTATTCATGCTTGAAAACTTGAAAATTGAAAAATTTTGAAAATAATTGTTGATAGGTGGATGAGCATCTCCTACTGATTTCAAATCATCTCCAAGTTGTGATCTAGTCTTGGGAATGTTTGCAAAACTATAGATACAGAAAAATGGTTGTAACTGCTTATAAAAATTCTGATAATTTTTATAAAATATGTTTTAAAACATTCTGATGCATCCCTTGTCATGCAATTTCTGCAAATTCTATCTATGTGTTACTCAATTTACTGTATGGGGCACAAAACCCATGTCTCATAATTTCTTGGTTCAGCTTCAGTTGTTTACAAATGACATGCAAAAAGTCCCCTTCAAGCATGATGATACAGAAAATATGGAAATTATATCAAAGTCTTCTTAAAAACATACTTGTAGATCCCTCATTATGCACTTTTTGCAAATTTTGTTTGCATGGGGCACACAACCCATGTCTTAAATTTTTTTAATTCAACTTCATCTTCTTGCAAATGTCATGCAAAGATCGTCATTGATAATGAAAATCTGGTTGTAACAACCTTTCTCTAGCTGCAAAAAATCATTGTAATTTTGAAAATAATGATTTTAAATGAATTGATATTTTCTTCATAAAATCTCAAGTTTTTCCAATGGAGTTAATTCCATCATTCTAAAGATTCGACAACACATCATCAACACTATTGTTCATTGTTATTTATACTCATGTTTAGATTTCTACACACTGACAATTGAACAAAATTGAAGGTAGAAATGACTTGGAGGTAGGAACATACATGAAAATCATAATATTTGAAAGAAAAAGGTTCCATACCACCAGCTCCATGCATGAGTAATGCAAAACTTTATCCCCTGAATAGAAAAAACATCTCCATCCCCCATACTCAAAATATTGCATGTCCTCATGCGCATGAAGTAGGGGACTGAGTATCCTTCATGAAGGCTTATGGAGTCTTTTTAGTATCATATAAAATTTGTCAACTGACGACCAACATTTGTTCTCTTCTCAAGCTTATTAAGTGACCATATCTATACTAGCAGATTATTTTTCTTACTGGTGCTATGACATATTTAGAAACTACCTTTAATATTGGAATCTAAATAAGGCCCCTTAGAAGTGGGTCTCAATAAACTTCCATTATAGTCCTAACATGACAAAATACTTGATATATTACAAGAATCCTTCTAAACAATGTTCTTCATACCAACTGCTTTTCTCTTCATTGTTAGAATAAATGTATCCTCCAACCCTAAATTCAGATGTCAGTTTGGTTGAACTTTTCTTAGACAGATGAGGCCTAAGATTATCATGATGGTTGGGGTATCTAATTCTTTTCAAAGTATAATCCTTACAAACATTCATAGTTGTAATCTATGAGTCACAAAATCTAAGTTGTTGTTTCAAGTATGGATCACATTCAAGTAGATATTTATGTCCAACAACCTGTTCTCCTTCGTAGCAACAACAACCTTTTTATCCATAAGTGCACACCACTCAGCACCACTCAGGCCTTGGTGCAACTGGAGGCCACATTCTATGCTCCAGAGTGGCAATAGTAAATCATTAGAGAGTTATGAAACACAAATTCTCTTTGCTAAATGACTACTCTATGACTTACCCTCTCTGAGAAACCTCCATGATTTGATGTCTAGAAGCATGAAATTGGGATCTGATGCCTAGCCACTGAGTTCATGGAAAACCACCACGTGGGATTTCTTAGCCATTGCAAAAATGATACAGAATCCTTGTAGAAGAAGGAATTTTCCGCCCAAGTTCATCCTCGTTCCTCCTAATTTCATATTCAGATGCCCCATGTGCTAAAGTATTTGTCACCTCTGGAAAATGGATTGAGTTCCAATTTCTAATATTATCCCAACAATGCTTGTCTTGTCTCACAACTGATAAAGGATAGATGAAAAATGCTTCATGCCATTTTTCATAGGTTTCCCCAACAAAATTGTCACCTTCTTGTCATTGTCCACTTTCCAGTTATTTATCAAAGCTCTTTGGATTAACAAAATCTCACTTTTGCATTTTCATATATATATATATATACACACACACACACACACTTTGGAATCTTGAGAGGAAATGGAGCCACCCAGACATTGAATTATGGTACATTAGGCTTGCTTATCCTTGCAGGAACAAATGTAAAATTGTCTTCAATTGAGCCAGAATAATTAGCATAGAAATGCATCTCTTATATACAAATAAATCACCGCCCTCTTTCAAATAAGGATAATTCCCAATAACATATTCACCATGAACATAATTAATTATAGTATCATTTTCTTGAATTATCCAGTTCCTTCTAGCTAGTTGGCATGAACTTAACATTTTCCCCTAAGAAATTTTTTCTTGATGCAAAAGACACATAAAGATTAAATAGAAAAAGTGATATTTGTCACCACTCTCCTATAAATCTATAACCTATGGCACAAACACCGCAGAAGAGCCTACCTTTACACCATTTGTCACAACCTCACTACATAAAGGCTCTTTTTCAAGAAATAGACTGATACTCCAAATATTACGATCTTTGCGAACATAAAACTTTTCAACTTCTAACTGTCTTCCATATTCTTCCAACCATAGGAGCATCACATCTTACTGAGCTACATCTATTAATGTACTGGAGACACACTACATCATCTCCCTAGTTTCAACAAGGTTCTTAGTGCCAACATAGAGTTGGAATGTAATCAAGATCTCATAGATCCATTTCTCATGGATCTAACAAACAAAATAGAGCAGATATTTCAAATCCGTCTGAAATGATAATTTTGGGAAATATCAGTTGAAATAATCAATTGTATCTCTCAAATACTTCTCAATTTGAGGACATTGTCCTCAAGGAACCCAAATGAGCTCATCCCCCACAAAACCTATGTGGCAAATTTTCAAAATTATCCTTCATTTGCTCGAAATTCCCCCACAAAACGACCTCTCTTCTATTCTGGCGTGGATTTGCATAAATGATTGTAGATAGAATAATACATGTGTGCATCAATAACTTGTGGATAAGTGTATTTGAGCATCCACATGGTGACAAATTTACGCGATATCGTTTTTCCTATGAGTGCCTCTGTATAGAAGCACTCATCTCTTTGTTTATAGATTGATTTGGATGCACCAATTTCCATACATCTCAATACTGAAGGAAGAAGCTTCTTGGGTGCACCTTCTTTGAAGAAATATAAGCTAAATATTCTTAGAGAAGATTCTAAAAATTTTCATGTTAAGTGAAAGAAATATGAATAGAAAAAAATGGATTATATCTTGGATGAGTCAATGGTTTATCTTGAAGAGGAAAGGATTTCCATTATAGAGAAGTTGAAGATCTTGGAGGAGAGGCTTCACATATTAGCAAATAATGGAGAATCTGGAAAACTACTTGTTCTTAATATGATAGTTTTGGTGTTGCCTTTATGTAGTTGGAATGCACAAAGGATATTGAAATATTGTTGTTGAAGAGGATTGATGCTTATGCTAACTCTCATTGGTTTCTTGCAAGAACATAGATGTTTAGAAAAAAATATTCTATAGGAACAACTTGTGAAGGAGGTATGTATTGCAAAAAATCTTATGATTGCACCCAACTTGAGGACCCCTTCTTATTACTAATACTAAGCTATTGAGCTAATAATTACATGCAATATTTATTGAAATTTATTCATTTCCCTACTCTACATGGAAAAGGAAAACATATTCTCAAGTATAGGAGTACTTCCAATGAAACCACGTGCCCAACAATATTAGGAATACACACGTATCCAAGTATGGAAAATACACCTTGATGGCTATCTAGATATGAGAATCTAGATGATCTGATTGTTTTGATGCCAAGAAGTGTTGAAGGAGGAAGTGGTGCTCTAGCTCGATGATTGTCTGGAGCCATTCTTCAATGCAGTCAATACTCCTTTGGTTCTCTTCCTCATTAGTACAATTGGCTTTCATGTCCTCCATAATACCCTATATATCTTTGAACATTTGAATCTTGCACAAAGGATCCAGGTACAAATTTGCAAGGAACTCTTCAACAGGTCCCAATACCTTCTCTCCATAAAATGATGGCCATGGCTCTTTGATATCTTATCTAGATGTATAAGAAGAATCAGGGAAATATTCTAGATATTATTGTTGGTCATGGAAATTTTGATCCTCTATTTCCTAGAATACAAGTGTGTTCCTAATGGTTGTCAGGATTTTCTCTTCTTGAGATGCAAAAATGTTTCCCATTGTTGTGAGGATTTGAGAGATTTATTGGAGTAGCATCTTTCTTTACTCAACAACACTTGAACTTATTTTAAATCTCCTTGTTGGTTGTGTTATCACTCTGTAAATTTTGTCCGGATGAATAGACAAACGACAAAGGTAACTGTTTCAACTAGCTTTAGAGTTGAGGCACTAGTCTGCTCAACTCGGAGATGGATCTCTCGTGTCAATTGATATATCTATGGAATACAGTGGCTAGATTTGGTTTGTTTTGGGGATTTTTAATAAAGTTGATGGCAAAGAAGGGGGGAACACTATGGGCTGTGGAGTCAAAATTATGAAAGTGAACGAAAACAATGCATTGACTGATAGAACTCTCCAAAGGACAAAGGCTAAATAAGGTGATGAATCTGAGTTATTCCTGAAATAAAAAGGTGTGTAGGAAGATAAAGAAAACAAATAACTGCATCAGAGTATTACTGAAATGAATTCTGAATAAGTTAAGAAGGCAATCACATAGTTTAAATTTCTTAAGCCAAGAGCTTCACAAGACGAATCCTATGCCTTTAAACTCTCCAATTTAAACAAAACAAAATGTAAATGAAATGACAGGTTACAGGAAATACATACGACGAAGGGAAACAAAGCTCATATCATCGCCCGTTAGAATATTTTTGTAGAGACTTCAAAATCTTCTACATTTATATTCAATTCAGATTCAAAAAATTTACAAATGGAGTTTGATACAACCAAAAGGTGCTCTTGCACTTCTACCAACATTAATTGATTCCAGTCTCTTAGTACTTATACAATTTGATAAAAAATAACTGAAACTGAAACGTTTCAGCTTCTGTAATAGTTTCGAACGTCAGTTTCGGTATACGAAATGATTTACAATAATTAACAAAAAATAAACGTTTCAACATCATGAACAGTCTCTCTAACCACCCGATTGCTTCCGCGCCATTTGTTCCACCCTGTTCTTCTGTTGGATATGCAAGATTGGTGACAGATGGAGATCACCTGTTGGTTTCGGGGACGTTGTACTTTGTCTTACCCAACCGCACGAGTTCTTTCCATTACGCATCAGAGGGGATTTCGTAATCAATCATTTCTTTAATCAAAATTTCCAATTCAATGCACGTAGCATAGGACATGGTTGGCACGTTGACTTTCACTGTTTTGAAGTTGTTTAGAATTTCGTATTCAGTAGCTAAATGTTCTACCAAGCTGGGGCCTTTCAGAATTTCTTCCATATCTTCAAACCTAGAATGGTCCACCCTACACTACATGAGGAGAGTGTGCTAATCTTCCTGATTGTACAATGATCCTTTACCGTCCCAAAATGAGGGGAGACCTTTAGAAAAAAAATGTTCAAAGGCGTCTTTAAAATCCTGTATGTTGTGCTGCATTTGCACATCTTTTTTCTAGACTGATCTGAGTAGGTTGTTCTTGGCAATGATTCTCTTGGATGAAATGATTAATGCGGTCCTGTCTTTCACACTGATGGTTTGAAGATCAACAGTTGGTATAACATTCAATAAGTTGATGGCATTTTGGGCCCATTTCGAGGGCTTCTTTGCTAACACTTCATTTACAACAGTGCATCTATTCCGAACTGTAGCAACCATGTTGTCTTTGTCATTGATAAAATTCAGATAACTTCTGAACTTAGCAACCTCCATAGCAATCACATCCAATATTACATGTTTGGCTCCCTGCAATAGCGTTTTTACCTTCAATATGGTTTTGAGCTTGTTCACTCTTTCCTGCAGTTCTTGGTTTTCTCTGTGGAGTTGAGCCAATTTCTCATCCTTCACCTTCATCTCCTGTTTCAATTTTTCTAAGTTTTCTTTGAGACTCTTGATCTCACCTATTTTCAGGCTCACTTGGGACATAGCCTAAACTAATCCCTCAGTGCTTGATCCAGCCTCTACATTAGCAGGCACAATAATTTCCATATCTGATGTCGTTTCCTGCATTTATGATCAATTTTCTTTCTATTTCTCCAATTGCAGTACTTTAGCCTTGTAGTCTAGTGCCTCGTGTCTAAAGGTTTCCTTTTCCTTCTCTAAAGTAGTTAATTCTACTGTCCGTAGATGGTCTGTAGGTGACATCTTTAACCTTTTCTTCAAGCTTTCGATCATTTTTTCCTTTTCGTCTAGAGAATCTTTTAACCCCAGTGGACCTCCAGACTCTAACCTTTTTACCTGTGTCATCCAAGCTTTGTTGGACACCTTTTCTTGTTTCAGTTGCCCATCTAGCTTCAATGCATGTGTTATCAATCTTGCAACCTTCAGAGCTAAGATTAGGTAATCATTGTACAAAATATCACTAACGTTTATGTGGAATTTTACTTTGTCAGGGGTGCCAATGTTTTCATAGTGTACCTTGAACTCAGATACCGTATCATTATCAGCCACTGCAATGTTGAATGTCTTTTTCTCAACATCTCTGACTAAGAGTAGGTGAACTTTACACTGGGATGTCCCTTCTACTTCAGGAAAAAGGTCCCTTATTTCACTATTGTCCATACTCCCTTTCACGACATACTGATTTAGAAAATCCTCCTTAGACTAATAAACTGTCCCAGGATTCTGGTCGAATATGTGTTTCCTGCTGTTGAAAACCTTTATGCTGCCTTCATTCCGTGGCTTGCTTTTTGGATTGATTTCTTCATGCTGGGCTGTAGTCTCTGCCATCTCCATGCATGTCTTTCCTTTCTGTTCTTCCTCTTCCAAGTCAATAACTGGAGAGGGTGAAGTGGATCTCATTTTCTTGAGGGTGTCTTGCTGGCTACTAGCACCTAGGGCTTCTGAACTGCTTATCTTATTGTATACGCTCACCTTAGGATATTTGATAATCAACCTGGGAGAAGGTTTTTGTGCTGGGCTCTGCTAGGATGTAGACTTTGTTGATTTTTTTTGGCCATGCTGCATGGTGACCTCCATCTCTACGCAGGTTTCTAAATAGGCCAATTTATCGAATCCTTCATTTGGCTCATGTTCATAGGGACCTTGTTTACTCGCCAATCTCCTCTTCGATGTGATATGATGTGGATCATATCTTCTCTGTTGCAACTGTGTGAAACCAAATTTGCTGAGCTTGGATTGAATCTGGGGTAAACAAGATTTATTCTTGACCACAAAGGGGCCCACTGCGAACAAAAATTTCAGATTAGAAGCCTTGTGTGCTTTCATGAAATGTTCAGTCTCCGATATAATCCTTTGTCTTATAAATTCCAAAGCAAATACCCTAGGAGTAAAAAAAAATGGTAACAGGTGAGGTCCTTCATGGTATCCATATACCCAAATCATAGTGGGTTGTGTGAATAACATCCAGTCTCCTACCATATTCTCTGGATTTGGCTGCAACAAGTTCTTCATTTCTTCTAGAACTCTTGGCAGATCTATACAAAAAATGAAACTGTAAATCCTGGACATGATCTTGTTGATGAAGATGGGGATGGTGATATTCTTACACTCGGTCGATATAAATGTAGCCTCAGGAAGCTCAGTGTTTTTAGATCCTAGAAACATTCTCAACATGTGAGACTAGTAGTATCTGAAATGTCTTAACGAGTTGAAATTAACCAGTTGTTGATGTATATTTTATGCAATAAATTCATCAAAACTGACACGGACTGATTGCCTAGACAGGAAGAAAATCAACAAGAACCCTAACATAACCTCTACCACAAACTTGTCATTGTCTAGACCTAGAGTTTGACTTAGTAGAGAACAATCCCACTGGACTTCGATGATCATGATGCTTATACTGACAGGCAAGGATAGACTCTCTCAATGATGTTAAGGCTTGACTATGGTTTGCAAAAACATGGTTTTTACCTCGAGCAAGCATTCTCTATAAATCATAATCATTCTCTGTTTCTCAAATGGTTCCGACACTATGGGGGAGGCGTCTGGTATATTGAGAGAATGTCAAAGCGATGGACCGTCTACTTTACATAGAACTTCTGACCCTAATTTGTTTAAAATGACTCTTTCTCCCTAGGAATATCGCTCTGCACACCAGCTTACAAACTTAGGGAATGGGAAGACTGTTTCTATGACATAAGGGGTGAAGGAGGCTTGAGCCACTTCAAGAAAATGTATGCGGGATCCAACATTGTTCAACAAGTTCAATTTAGATACAGAAATGGGCGACACAGTTGTCTCTGTGTCGAAAACATCAAAATCTCTGTCAATTAGGGCTTCCTCTCTGGAGGAAATATGTGGTTCACTCACGGATAAAACAACAGGATTGGAAGCCATGGTGAAGAATACTTGATAAGCATCGAGAAAAATGGTCTGGTTCGGTTCTGAACTTCAAAATTTGAATGGAAGCTTTACGCCAAATTTTTGAACGTTTGAACGCTTTAAATTGTCATAGAATAATGCCCGAGGTTCCTCCTTTTATAGGCATCTATTTCCATTAGGGTTTGGAGAAAAGAGGTTTTGGATGGACTGCCCTTTGCCTTGAAGTGCTTCTGAGGACAGTACGTGTCCACGATTTAAACGAGGGCAGTTTTCCCCAGTCCATCCTCTATCAGCTAATTCTCGTGCTGCTTCAATTGCCAAAATGCACCTCGACCGTTGATCTGGGTCGTTTCAAGATCTACGGTTCACGTATTGCATGGAAACTCTATCATCAGAGGTTGAAAAAAGTGGTTTTGGTTAGACAACCCTCTTCTCTAATGTAATTCTAAGGGAGCCACATGTCTCGCAAAAAACCACGACGGTTCGCGCTAGTTACATCCTTGATACGCATCTCAGCTGTTGATCTGGGCCGCTTTTGGGATCGACGATTTGCTGAGTCTTAGTCTCCATATCTCCACTACTTTTTCCATACGCTTCCAGGTACAACCGGGTCTTCCAAATTTATCACAGCTCTGTGATGATTTAATCCTTAATTATAATTTTGAAACTCGGACACCATCTGGAAATTATATGATGATAACATTGGCTCCAACTAGGGATGCTATCCTCCCCACGAGGTAGCAAAGAAATGTAGACTGAGTGCCTAATCATTGGGCTGTAATCTCATGTGTGTGATCTAAATCCATTTATTTTTACTCAAAAACTCCAAACCTACTCAGTACAACTCAGGGCCTTCACCTCGGGCTTCAACCATGTTGTTTTTATTTCGTTTTTCACACTTAAAGAAAATAAAATGCAAAGCAACTATGTAAAATGAATGGCGAGTGATGATTTGTCAAATGACTTAGTGCTTGAGGAACCTGCCATTGACAGGCCCTCCTCCAGCGAGTTCTCCATTACTTTCCTCAAAAAAATAGGCACTGCTCCTGCGGTAAGCTATAATTTTGAACGGGCCCAGCCAGAGGTGATCAAATTTCCCATGTTTACCTTTATTTTCATTCTTGGCATCCCATCTTAGTACCCAGTCTCCAAGTTTGAATTCATCCCATTTGGCACGTCTATCAAAATCTTCCTTGATTTTCTCTTGACGTAGTTGGGTGTTATTGAATTCCCTTTCTCTAGTTTGTTGCACGTTGATGAGTTCATCCTCCCTTCTCTGGCCGACATTCATATCTGCTTCTTTCTCCTGTAAAAAATTAATTACCGACAATCCGAGTGTCGTAGGAAAGATGGCTTTTGTACCATAAATGATCTGGAAAGGAGACGTGGAAATAGATCTTTTTGGGGATATCCTATCATCCCACAACACATAAATGAGCTTCTTGTGCCACGCCTTTTTATTCTCTTGCAACAATTTTTTGATGATTCTGACCAAGCTTTTGTTTGAATACTTAGCTAATCCATTTCCTTGCGAGTAGTATGACGTAGAATGGCTAAGCTTAATATTGTAATTAATGCAGAATTTTTCCAACTTTTTAGACTTAAAGGTCGCTGCATTGTCTATTATAATCTTGACCGGACATCTGAATCTGGACAGAATATTGTCTTCTAGGAATCAAATGATAACATCATCTGTAGCTTGTCTGGTAGGAAAAACCTCAATCCATTTAGTAAAATAATTTGTTGCAGTCAGGATCCATTTGTGTTGAGCTGAATATTGTGGGTGTATATCTCCTATGAAATCCATGCCCCATTGCCTGAAGGATCTTCTACTGAAATGGGCTTCAACGATAGAGATTGCAATTTTCCTTTCCCATCAAAGATTTGAAATTCATGGCACTTTGACACTTCCTTATAAACATCAGGGAAAATACTAGGCCAGTAAAAACCAACTCTCAACATTTTGTGTACAGTTGTTTTCCAATAATGATGACCTCCACAGTTTCCTTTATGGAACTCCTTGATGTTTCTTTCCGCTTCTTATTCTATCAAACAACTCAGTAAAATCCCTCCTGGGTATTTCCAGTACAGTAATTCATTAACAATGCAGAATTTTTCCGCCTTAAGTTTCAAGAACCTAGCCTTTGTTTTACTATATTCAAGAGGAGCTTGCAGATTTTTTAACACAAAGATAATGTTTGCATACCATGTAGAGTCAAAAAATTTATGAGATATTTGTGGAGTCTCCCTTTCTTCCTCTGTTGTATCCTTTGACATATCTGTAGTGAAATTTATCCCCAAGAGCTCACAGTTTGTTTGAGCCATTAGTCTAGCAAGTCCCTACCCTTTGATCAACTTCGTGGGCTTGATTTCGAGATCATATTCTAATAGTACTGCAATCCATTTTCCCCTCTTTCCTTCAGGATAGAGTTGTGTTAAGATGCCTTTTACTGAGTTGTTGGGGACATAAGTAGTAGTATGTGAATGTAGAATATATACCCTGAATTATTTCAATGCTTTGACCAAAGCATACGCCTGCTTCTCCATGATGTCATACTTCAAAGGAGAATCTCTCAATGTCTTACTGTAGTATGCTATGGGCTTCTTAAAATTCTGGTCATCCTTCTGGAGTAATACACCTGCAATTGTGTGTTCTGAAGCGAAAGAGAATAGTATGAAATATTTCTCGAAATTTGGACTAGCTAGCACAAGAGCCTTAGTCAATGCTACCTTGATGTCTTCAAAAGATTTTCTAGCATCATGGATCCATTTGATTTCACTTCCCTTCTTTAACATGTTGGGGATATGCTTTATGATCTCTGCTAAATTAGGAATAAATCTTCTCAGGAAATTTACTTTACCTAGAAAGGATTGTACTTCTTTTTTTCTTATGGGTACACCAATATTCAAAATTCCCTCAACCCTCCTGGGGTCTACATTTATTCCTTCCTTAGAAATGATGTGCCCTAAGAGATTCCCTTCTTCCATGACAAAATTTGATTTTTTCGGGTTCATCGATATGCCAAATTTTATGCATTTCTCGAACGCCCTTCTGAGATGTTTGATGTGTTCCTCATCTGTAGCAGAATACACAGTAATGTCATCAAGGTATATAACAATAAATTTATCCTTTTCATCTGCAAATACTATGTCCATAGCCCTCTGAAATGTTTCTCCAGCATTCATAAGCCCAAATGGCATTTTGGCGTACATGAATGTTCCCCAAGGTGTGGTGAACGTTGTCTTTTCTTGATCGTCAGGATGTACCATGATCTGGGTGTAACCCGAGAAACCGTCTAACATCAACATCCTTTGAGATCCCACTACCTTTTGTAGAATGTGGTCCATTTTGGGCAAAGGGTAGTTATCTTTAAGAGATACCTTGTTCAGATTTTTGAAGTCCACACACAATCTGATATCTCCACTCTTTTTTTTAACAGGCACCAGATTTGCTACCCATTTGGAGAATCTCAGGGACACTATGATTTTTTCTTCAAACAATTTCTTTACTTATTTTTCTATCAATGGTAACAACAAAGGGTTTATTCTTCTTAACTTCTGTTTAAATGGCTTGTGATCTTCTTTTATCGGGATAACATGCTGGATTATACTAGTATCATAAACTTTCAACTCATCGTAGCTCTAGGAAAAGACATCAGGGAATTCTTTCATTAATTTTACATAACTTTATTTGACTTAAGGGATGAGCTTCTTGGACAGATTAATGATCTTCGGGTCTTCTGGAGTCCGAATATTACAATCTTCCACATCCCCTTCTTCCACTGTGATATTTGGACTTCTGGACACATTGTTGTTATCAAAACGTTTTTCTAATGGTATTAGGCCTTTGGGGATAATGTTGCTATTTAGCTACACAATATCTCTGCCAGCAATTTGATTGTCAAAGTATCCTTCTTTGGTGAAAGCATCTGCATCTACTTCATTGTCGCAATATTCATCATCAATGCTTAAATTATCGAACTCATTTTCCATCATGAGGAAGCTTTCTATCTGTTTATCGTCCTCGAAGACTTGCCAGTGTTTCATATTGTCTGGTATTGTCGGCTTGTACTTGAATTCAACCTTGTAGCTTTTTTCGGGAAAAATGGGGACTTTGAAAACTGCTGCTGAAGTGGCCAGTGCATCGACAACCTGATTTTGTTCCCGTGTAATTGCTGAAAGGTTGCATTCTGAAAATTTCTCAAGGAGTTATAACACCAGATTTTTGTAAACCCTTAGTCTAGGATGTCTGGCATGGTAGATGCCTTTGATTTGATTTATGATGAGTTCAGAATCTCCAAGTACAACAATCCTTTTGACACCCAACTCTTCCAAAAATTTCAATCCCAATATTAATGCTTCATTCTCAACCATATTATTTGTGCATTCAAAAACAAGTTTGTAAGAGCACAATTTTGCATCTCCTTTGGGATGATTTATGCACATGCTAACTCCAACTCCTTCTCTGCATGTAGCTCCATCGAAGTTCATTTTCCATATCTGATCTTCTAGGTCACCCTGCTGTTCTAAAATTTCCTCCAACTGCTGCCTGGATATACCTTTATCTGCCAAGACTATTTCTGTCTCTTCTGCTCCGGAGCATATATCATTGAATAAAATGGAATACCCCAACTCGGTGCTTACTAAGTAGATAGGATGGTTGGTAGGTTGCGATTTGTTGATGACCATATATTTCAGTAGAACTTCCCTGTACAATCTTTTGTCTTGACCAAAGACAAGAATAGTGGCATATGACATGTCCATCTAGAGGGTTCCTTTCAGTTTTGCAGCCCATGACCTGGACAACAACATACCGAATTTTAGAGGGATATCAATGACCACCACGTCCATCACCATATTCTTCGCTGGGATTTTTGCCAAAGAAACGACCATGTATTTTATCATGCCAAGGCATTTCACCTTCCTTGAATCAAAAGAGAACATATCTTTATAGGGTCTTGTGACCTCAAGGCCTAGTTGGTCCATGACCACTTTAGGCATCAGGTTGTGATATGCTCCGGAGTCCAGCATAGCATTTTGTAAAGTCATGTTGTGGATTTTTAAGCTGACATAGAAAGGAGGAACTTATTCACTTTCACCGCTTTCTTCTGGCCCAAATAAGATGGTTGGGTGATCATATTGTATGTTCAAAGTATAAAAGGTCTGTCCCATCTTAATCATCTTGATGATTTGACTTTTGTATTCGCTATTTCTAATCAATTCATTAAATGGTACTAAAATTTTAATCTTAGCCATCTCACTTTCGAAGTCAAAAGAGGACGAAGTTTTTTCTACCTCTTTAGTGACAGTTTATTTTCTTGTCAATATTTTCTTTTGTTGTTCCTCTTTCTTCTTTCCCTTATCCATAGCGTCCTTTGTAGTGAAGTCTTTCACAGTGGAATCCTTTGCCGCTGGATCTTTTCCCGTGGAGTATTTTTTGGGCTAACTAGAAGAGGGCACATTACTATGAGCATCTTTGGTGGATTTTGCCTTTGGGAGATTACCTTTCGGAGGATTTGGAGGCACCTTTTGATTTCAGATATTTTATTGCCTTTGGAATTGCATGATGGCATTTTGCAATCCTGTCTCATAATATTCTCTTTCCATTGATATCCTCTCCTCTTCATCTTGTAAAATGATTTCACTCGCATCTATGAACTGGTCGTGTTCTTCTTTGGTAAAAACACCTCAGTTTCTTTGTCATCACAACAATTCACATTATCTTCAAAATATCCATCATAATCTTCATTCACATAATTATTTTGAAAAGGAGGCCTTATTTGTTGTTCTCCCTGATTTCCTTGATTTCCTTGATTTGTTTGGTCTGATTGAGCTGCCTGATTACCATGATTTCTCTTCTCTCTTTGCCTAATTTGTGGACCGGCGGGTCTTCTCAGATTTCTAGGTGGGCCATCAGCCTGTTCTCTAGGGTTGGGTCTGTTTCCCAATGCCATTCTTTCCATCATCCTTTCCATGCTTCTCATCATCGCTTCGAATCTTTCTTTTGATGTTTGTGATGTGGAAGTTTGTGCTTTATCCTAAGTTTTGCCCATGTTTCTGTTAGAATTAACTTTCATTTTTCTTGAAGCCATTAGGTTTACTTCAAATTCAATGGCATCTTTCATCATATAATCTAATGTGGCAGATCTTCATTCTCTCAATAATAAAGAAAAATCAGTTTCGAAAGAATCAACATATCTGAGCTGAGCAACTTTGGGCGAGGGTTTTACTTCATCAGGAATCACATTATATACTTTCATGAATCCAACTGAAAAATTCTGCACTGTTTCTTTAGGCGACCTCTTCATATTGTTTTACCATGTCAAGAACTGAAGGAGGTTTTTCTTATCTCCCCATCTGGCAAGGAAGAGTGTCTCAAAAGCTGCGAAATCTACGATACTTCCTGATGCAAGGGCACTAAACCATTTTCTTACATATCCTACAAGGATTTGTGTAAACAACCTCATTTTCACATCTGTGAAATCGACCTCTTCTAAGTCTATGAAATCATTGAAATAGTCCAGGTGCTTCTGGGATGTTATGCTACCTTCAACATCATATAGCTTAATCCTTAGGTTGTAGTCCCAGAGTAAGTCATGCAATAGAGCAGGCAGTATGAGAGGAGAAAATATGGCTGCCATAGTTGCTATGAGGGTTTGGAGTGGCTATTGGTTTTATACAGAAGTCACTACAGGCTTGACAGAGGTGGCTATAATCAAATCTTGGAATATTTTTTCGTCAAATATAGTCTCGTCTAAATGGGATTCAGAACTAGTTCTGAACAAGGAGTGTTTGAATTTTAGATCAAACTCAAGGTCTTCAATACTGGTCAATCTATCTCTAGGAAAGGACGAATATTGGTCTAGACGTAACACATGGGTTACTGTCTTTTATTTTCTTCTTCGGCCAAGATTTTCAGGGCTAGAGACAGGGATTGCAGGTTCGGGGTCTGGGTTTCTCCTGGTGTGGATTTTCTTAGGAGCCATGATTTCTATCTTACACAGTGTAGTAAAACTGGTCTCTGAATAATGGAGTCGCCAGGGAAATAATAATCTCAACCAATAAGGTATTTGGTCCACTGTCACCCTCAGGGATCAACCTAAAGTTTTAAGTCGTTTTCCGAGGGGAAATTTTTCAATTTCGTTCCCGACAATGGCGCGAGAATGTTAGCACTCTATAAATTATGTCCAACTGAATAGACAAACAACAAAGGTAACTATTTCAACTAGCTTTAGAGATGAGGCACTAGCCTGCTCAACTCAAAGAAGGCTCTCTCATGTCACTTGATATATCTATGGAATAAAATGGCTATATTTGGTTTGTTTTGGGGATTTTTCATAAAGTTGCTGGCAAAGAAGGGGGGAACACTATGTGCTATGGAGTCAAAATTCTGAAAGTGAAAGAAAACAATGCATCAACTGATAGAACTCTCCATTGGACAAAGGCTAAATAAGGAGATGAATCTGAGTTATTCTTCAAATAAAACGATGTGTAGGAAGATAAAGAAAACAAATAACTGCATCAGAGAATTACTAAAATGAATTCTGAATAAGTTAAGAAGGAAATCACATAATTTAAATTGCTTAAGCCAAGAGCATCACATGACGAATTCTGGGCCTTTAACTCTCCAATTTAAACAAAAGAAAATGTAAATGAAATGACAGGTTACAGGAAATACATACGATGAAGGGAAACAAATCTCATATCACCGCCTGTTAGAATCTTTTCGTAGAGAATTCAAAATCTTCTGCATTTATATTCAATTCAGATTTAGAAAATTTACAAATAGAGTTTGATACAACCAAAAGGTGCTCTTTCACTTCTGCCAACATTAATTAATTCCAGTGTCTTAGTACTTATACAATTTGATAAAAAATAACTGAAACTGAAACGTTTCAATTTCTGTAACAGTTTCGAACGTCAGTGTCGGTATATGAAACGATTTAAAATAATTAGCAAAAAGGAAACGTTTCAACATCATGAACAATCTCTCTGATCGCTCGAATGCTTCCGTGCCGTTTTTTTCGACCTGTGCTTCTGTTGGATCTACAATATTGGTTACAGCTGGAGATCACATGTCGGTTCCGGGGATGTTGTACTTTGTCTTACCCAACCGCACGAGTTCTTTCCATTACGCATCAGAGGGGATTTCGTAATCCATCATTTATTTAATCAATATTTCCAAGTCAATGCACGTAGCATAGGACATGGTTGGCACATTGACTTTCACCATTTTGAACTTGTTTAGAATTTCAAAATTAGTAGATAAATGTTCTACCAAGCTAGGGCCTTTCAGACTTTCTTCCATATCTTCAAACCTAGAATGGTCCATCCTGCACTGCATGAGGAGAGTGTGATAATATTCCTGATTGTACAATGAGCCTTTACCATCCCAAAATGAGGGGATACCTTTAGCAAACAATTGTTCAAAGGCATATTTAAACTCCTGTATGTTGTGCTCCATTTGCATAGATTTGTTCTGGACCGATCTGAGTAGTTTGTGCTTGACAATGATTCTCTTGGATGAATGATTAATGCATTCCTGTGTTTCACACCGATGGTTTGAAGATCGACAGTTGGTATACCATTCAGTAAGTTGATGGCATTTCGGGCCCATTCCGAGGGATTTTTTCTAACAGTTCATTTACAACAATGCATCCATTCCGAGCTGTAGCATCCATGTTGTCTTTATTGTTGATAAAATTCAAATAACTTCTAAACTTAGCAACCTCCATAGCAATCACGTCCCATATTACATTTTTGGCTCCCTGTAGTAGTGTTTTTCCCTTCAATATGGTTTTTAATGTGTTCACTCTTTCATGCAGGTCTTGGTTCTCTCTGTGAAGTTGAGCCAATTTCTCATCCTTCACCATCATCTCTTGTTTCAGTTTTTCTAAGTTTTCTTTGAGACTCTTGATCTCACCTTTTTTTAGGCTCACAAGGGACATATCCTGAACTAATCCCTCAGTGCTTGATCCAACCTCTACATTAGTAGGCATAATAATTTCCATATCTGATGTCCTTACCTGCATCTGTGACCAATTTTCTTTCTCTTTCTCCAATTGCAATACTTTAGCCTTGTAGTCTAGTGCCTCTTGTCTGAAGGTTTCCTTTTCCTGCTCTAAAGCAGTTAATTCTGTTGTCTGTGGATGGTCTGTAGGTGACATCTTCAACCTTTTCTTCAAGCTTTGGATCATTTTGTCCTTTTCGTCTAGAGAATATTTTAACCCCTTTGGACCTTCAGACTCTAACCTTTTTACTTGCGTCATCCAAGCTTTGTTGGACACCTTTTCTTGTTTCAGTTGCCCATCTAGATTAAATGCATGTGTTGTCAATCTTGCAACCTTTAGAGTTGAGCTTAGGTAATCAATGTACAACATATCATTGATGTTTTTGTGGAATTTTACTTTATCAGGGGTGCCAATGTTTTCATAGTGTACCTTGAGCTCAGATACCTTATCATTATCAGCCAATGCAATGTTGAATGTCTTTTTCTCGACATCTCTGACTGAGAGTAGGTGATATTTACGCTGGGATGACCCTTCTACTTGGAAAGGTCCCTTATTTCACTATTGGCCATACTCCCTTTCACGACATACTGATTTAGCAAACCCTCCTTAGACTGATAAATTGTCCTAGGATTCTGGTCGAATATGTGTTTCCTGCTGCTGAAAACCTTCATGCTGCCTTCCTTCTGCGACTTGTTTTCTGGATTGATTTCTTCATGATGGGCTGTAGTCTCTACCATCTCCATGCATGTCTTTCCTTTCTATTCTTCTTCTTCCAAGTCAATAACTGGAGAGGGTGAAGTGGCTCTCATTTTCTTGAGGGTGTCTTGCTGGCTACTAGCCCCTAGGGCTTCTGAACTACTTCTCTTATTGTATACACTCACCTTAGGAGATTTGATAATCAACCTGGGAGAAGATTTTTGTGCTAGGATCTGCTAGGATGTAGAATCTTTTGATTTTGTTTGGCCATGCTGCATGGTGACCTCCATCTCTGTGCAGGTTTCCAGATTGGCCAATTTATCGAATCCTTCATCTGGCTCATGCTCATAGGGACCTTGTTTACTCACCAATATCCTCTTTGATATGATATGATGTGGATCATAACTTCTTCATTGCAACTCTGTGAAACCAAATTCATTGAGCTTGGATTGAATCTGGGGTAAATAGGATTTATTCTTCACCACAAAGGGGCCCACTATGAATGGAAATTTCAGATTAGAAGCCTTGTGTGCTTTCAGGAAATGTTTAGTCTTTGATATAATTCTGTCTTAAAAATTCCAAAGAAAATACCCCAGGAGTCAGAAAAACTGGTAATAGGTGAGGTCCTTCATGGTATCCATATACCCAAATCATAGTGGATTGTGTGAATAGAACCTAATCTCCTACCATGTTCTCTGGATTTGGCTACAATGAGTTCTTCATTTCTTCTAGAACTCTTGGCAGATTTGTACCAAAAATGAGACTGTAAATCCTAGACATGATCTTGTTGATGAAGATGAGCATGGTGATCTTCTTACACTCGGTCAAAATAAATGCAGCCTTAGGAACCTCGGTGTTGTTAGATCCCAGAAACATTCTCAACAGGTGAGAGTATTATTTGAAATGTCTTAACGGGTTGAAATTAACCAACTGTTGATGTATATTTTTTGCAATAAATTCATCAAAACTGACATGGACTGACTGCCCAGACAGGAAGAAAATCAACAGGAACCCTAACATAACCTCTACCACAAACTTGTCATTATCTAGACCTAGAATTTGATTCAGCAGAGAACAAGTCCACTGGACTTCGACGATCATGATGCTTATACTGACAAGCAAGGATAGACTCTCTGAATGATGTTAAGGCTTGACTATGGTTTGCATAAATAGGGTTTTTACCTCGGGCAAGCATTCTCTATAAATCATAATCACTCTCTATTCCTTAAAGGGTTCGAACAATGTGGGGGAGGCGTCTGGTATATTGAGAGCATGTTGAAGCGATGGACCATCTACTTGACATAGAACTTCTAACCCTAATTTGTTTAAAATGACTCTTTCTTCCTGGGAATATCGATCTGCACACCAGCTTACAAACTCAGGGAATGGGAAGAATGTTTCTATGACATAAGGGGCAAAGGAGGCTTGATCCGCTTCAAGAAAAGGTATGAAGGATCCAAAATTGTTCAACAAGTTTGATTTAGACATAGAAATGGGCAAGACCATTGTCTTTGTGTCGAAAATGTCAAAATCTCTGTCAATTAGGGATTCCTCTCTAGAGGAAATATCTGGTTCACTGACGGATAAAACAACAGAATTGGTAGCCATGGTGAAGAATATTTGATAAGCAACGATAAAACTGGTCTGGTTCGGTTCTGAACTTCAAAATTTGAATGGAAGCTTTGCACCAAATTTCTGAATGTTTGAATGCTTTAAATTGTCACAGAATAATGCCTGAGGTTCCTCCTTTTATAGGCATTTATTGCCATCGGGGTTTGGAGAATAGCAGTTTTTTATGAACCGCCCTTTGCCCTGATGTGCTTCTGAGGACACCACGTGTCCACGATTTAAACCAGGGCATTTTTCCCTAGCCCATCCTCTGTTAGCTAATTCTCATGCTACTTCAATCGCTGAAATGCACGTCGACTGTTGATTCAGGTCGTTTCAAGATCTACGGTCCGCGTCTTGCATGGAAACTCTGTCATCAGAGGTTGAAAAAAGTGGTTTTGGTAAGGCAACCCTCTTCTCCGATGTACTTCTAAGGGCGCCACACATCGCACAAAAAACCGCGACGGTTTTCCCCAGCCCGCCCTTGACCACTTAATCTTGATGCTAGTTACATCCCCGATACACATCTCAGCCATTGATCCAGGATGCTTTCGAGATTGACGGTTTGCTGAGTCTTCCAAATTTATCACAACTCTATGACGATTTAATCCTTCATTATAATTTTGAAACTTGGACACCATCTGGAAATTATATGATGATAATAGGTTGATAATTCCTATTTTTCACATGGATTAGTGCAAAGGGGGGCATTTTGAATAAAAAAATACAACTTCTACATAAAGAAAATTTCAAAGAAAAATATGTACTTGGACACCTCATGCTACTAAGACCCCGTTGTCACCAAGTTATTTGTTGACATGAGTAGCTTTACCATTTCCATGTATGAAACTCAAATGAAAGAATTGGAAACCAAATTACCAATGCATGTTCCATTTAGCATATCCCTGACAATGATGCCAAAAGTGTCAGACAATTCAATTGCTTAAATTTATTTACTTTAAATTATCAACCAGGGAGCTCATAAGATTGTGAGATGGTGAAAAAATATATGTAGAAGTAGGTAACTAAATCTAAGCTAAGAAAGATAAATAAAAAATTCCAAGAACAAGAATTGAAATCAGATGATCTTATGTTGTAGGTCGAGTCCTATGGATTTTCATCTATCTCTTGGATTCTCAGGGTTAACAACATTCATATCTCTGATGCACACCACACTCAGCCGATCACACTTGCAAAAATGAAATTGAAAAAATGAAATGATACACAATTCAACTAAGGTCAATGGAATTATATTTCAACTATTAACCACATTCCTTTGGTTGAACAGAAAGAGCATCAACTGGTTTTGAGATCGCTAAAGAAATTCACCCTTCAATGGCTAACTCTGTAGGGAAGCCACACTTGTAGAAATGAAGGAGTATAAAGGAATGAACAATAACTGGAATGAACAACTAATGAAATAATATCACACAACAAAAATAATCTATTTGGGAAGCATATACCAGAGAGAGGGGGCCCTGCCTCTCTTGGAATATGCTTCCAAGAAGGACTACAACAAAGAACTCTTGATCTACAACAACAAGCTCTTTATTACAACATCAAAATGATTACAATGATCCTTGTCTTCTATATGGAACTCTATGCTCTACCCTCTCCTTCAACTCTCTTCTATATAACTCTCTAACTCCTTAACTGTCCAACCTGAATAATATCCTCTTATATTTATACATATAGCTTCTCCATCACAAAAGAAAAAGTAGTTACAAAAAAATGAGATCAGATACTAAACACGTGGATATGCAACTAACAAATCCTAAATCCTAAACATGTGGATGTTTCACCACCAAATATTGGATTTGATCTAAGATAGTTTGAATAAGATAACAACATCATATTCCATGAGATCTATAAATTCATGGATATGGGTCGCCACTTGGTCAAACCACTTA
Source organism: Picea engelmannii (assembly GCA_009831015.1). NCBI lineage: Eukaryota > Viridiplantae > Streptophyta > Pinopsida > Pinales > Pinaceae > Picea > Picea engelmannii. The sequence goes on along the minus strand of ML784859.1, from coordinate 282,933 downwards.
ACTACACAATTGCAGGCTAGTTAGATTAGTTTTGGAAATCTCAACCATACACCCATTATTTTGTATGTTTTGTAGATTTCATTCATGTGTCACCTAAATGACCATATTCTTCACAAAACCCATATTTTATATTGTCGATATTCCTCTTCATATGTTCACAAATGACGTGGAAATTTTTACTACCAGAACTACTAATTAGCTGCAAATTTTCGAACAATTGCAGAATCGCCAACAACTGTTGAATTTCACAAGTAAGTTAGCAAATCACAATATATACCCTAAGAAATCATCAAAACATGGGAAATCAACCATTTTAGTGTAAGTATGCCACATGAAGCTCATATAGGGTAGAAATGGTCAAATGTGAAAATATAAGTGATGAATGAAATGAGGATAAAGGGGTAAGTTAAATGAAAAATGACTAAATGGCATGGTAAAATGTATTATTTATGAGGTCCAACAATTTGATAGGTACCGGTCTTGGTCCTCCATCACCTCATTTTCTCATTCCATTTGTATTTTACTATCCTACAATCATTTTTTCGTCAAGGTTAACTCTTCATTATCGCTTTGAGAGTCCACTTCTCACCCTTAGTAATCCTAACTTGTGGAATCCCCCCATTGTGCTAGACGAAATCCAACCTACATTGAGAGGAAGAGATGATGTGGTGACAATGGGAAACCTTCCTGAGTTCCTCGGGAAACACTTTTTGTTTTGGGACTTTACCACTTTGAGTGCAGGTTCATGAGGTAACACTCTACATTTTCTCAACGTAGCCTCATGTTTAGCTTGAGGGATGTTGAAAATGGTGTAAGCTTCAACTTTGTCCACAATTGAATTTATGTAATAATTATTATTAGGTTTTTCTAAGGATGAACTAATCAATTATGGTTATTTGTGTGGGCCTAAGCTTCACTTTCTTCATTATGTGCCATAAAACTTGATATGCAAAAAATTTCTTTCTTTGTTTCTTCAACAACTATATTGGCACCTTTATGTTCCATATTTCACAATTTTGCATAACAATATTTTTCAAGATGATTAAATTTGTGACAATAATAACACTGTGGTCCTTGTCTTTCTCAAGATCTATCTCTTCCTCTTCCTCTTTCACAAGATCCTTCTTTACTTCTTCCTTTGAACCGACTTGGATTTCTTCATCTTCCTCTTGAGGTGGATGCATTTCCTTGATAATTTTGTGACCGTTGTGGATGGATATTTTGGTTTTGATTTTGATATTGACCTCTACTTCTTCCTCTTCCTCCATTCCTTGTGGAAAAAATATGTCTTGTTTCCTCTATTGTATTACTTTCTTCAACAGTTAGCAAAACCCCTCTCAATTCATCAATTTTCATTGTGTTCAAATCTTTGGAGACCACAATACTGGTGGTGACCATTTGAAACTTGGGAATAACACTTCTTAAAATTTTCTCAATTGGTCTTCTTTATGGGATATCTTGCCCTAATGAGCTCGTCTGATTAAGAAGATCTTGCATTTTTGTGATGTAATCATGAATGGATTCATTACTTTTCATATTTTCATTTTCAAGTTTTACCTTAATGTCTGCAATTTAGCTACAACCAAACCTTCATATGTGTTCTTTAAAATATGCCATGCTTGCTTGGATGATTCTACAACACTAATTTTCAGAAATATAGATTCTTCAAGTGCGCTTTCTATGAGAGAAAGAGGTTCATTATGTTTCTTTATAAGTTCCTTTAGAGATTTCTTGTCATCATCACTCAATGCTTTGAATTTGTTAGTAGAAGACACATCATACCCATGAATTACAAGTTCCCATAAATCTTCTCCAATAAAAATAATTTATGTCAAGAAGTTTAAGCAACACAATATTACTTGTTATCATCTAAATAGAAGATAGATATAGAAAATATAGAAAATCAACACAATGTGTCCCACTTCACCCAGGATGAAAACAACTATCCCAAATAAGGACTCAACCACTACCAAAAAAATCTTTTATTAATTAGAAAATACAAAGAAGAAGCACACTACTTTCACAATTACAATAAGATATCTCAGGATCTCTCTTAATGAAAGGTGAAAGGTATTATAACCCTTTACCCCCTTCTCTCAAACATATAAAATATTCATTACAAGATATCCACATTCTCTCTTGATGAGAGACAAAAGGTATTATCAATGTTGTGTGAGAAAATATATAAAATGCATGAACTTTTATATAGTTGTGAGAAAAAGTAATTTAGCCATTTTTACACGTGCTTACTCTTTCTTACACTTTTCGTCTAACATACATAATTCAATATTTTCAAAAAAAAAAAAATGTACCAACATTCAAACTATGTGCATATCCTTCACGTGCATTGCATGGAATATATGAACACACCTTTCTTCATGCAACTTTACCAATGGGTGCACCTTTACTAATCACCTCTGGTTGTTCACACACGCTAAACACATTTATCTATGCATCTAGCCACTCTATTATGAGCTCATAATCTCCACAACTCTTGGTCCACACAATCCCATGCTTCCACTACACTTGCACCAGTTAGCAGTCCACACAACTATCCACGCAGTTACTAGTCGCCTTTCTCCTACACACTTCTCCACATAGCTTCACACTTCATACTTCTCTGGACAATGCATCTTTACCTATGTGCATCTCTAGAAAACTTTGTGATTCTATATCTAGTGCACTTATGGGTAAGATATAGTGCACTTGTCATGGTTTTATGCTACACTTCCCTAGTGTTTTTCTTCTTCTTTATCTCTAGTACATTTGTTAGGGTTTTATGTTGTGTTTTCCTAGCGTTATTTTCTCTTTTATTTATTATAGGATGTAGGGTTTTCTCATTATTTCCATTCTTTCCTCTTTGCTCCGGGGAATCTCAACATTATAATATTCAATCTTATTAGCTCTATCAAACTCATTATAGACGATTCTAACATCTCTTACATTTTTACATTCTAGGTCATACATAGGGTTAGAAATATGTTTTCCTTGGATATGTAATTTTTGAAAATAATTTTCTAAGAACTAAGATAGACTTGATGTGAAATTCTCATATAAATTCTTAATATTTTCATTTTTCATAATGTAACTAAACAAGTCCTTTAAATCATTGAGAAAATGCAAAGATTTCTATTATGAAAGAGAACTCAATAACCTATGTTATGCATAGTGGTTTCCTCAAGGGCCATATCTATATTCAAAGTCACCATAATGGAGAAGTGATCAAGTCTATCATGTTATTCTCATTTATCACAATATTATCAATTTTATTTAGCAAATGAATAGAGGATATGACGCAACCAATGCCACTTCTACCCTTCCTTTGAATGATTTTCTTAAGGTGACAGATAAGCTAGTGGTTCAATCCATTAGAATTGATCTAGTCATGGGAAGAGGATATCCTAAGAAGTTCAATGCCATATGAATTTGTTTCAATATATTCATAGATTTTGTTGTATTTAAGGGTTAAACTAGAATCCTCTTCTATCCATAAAAGGTTGATATTAGAATTATGAGTTATAATACTAGATTTAGACTAACCAGGGCTAGTATTAAAATATCTAAGAAGTGTACTATCCTCTTTGGATCCAAGCATAGCAACATCATTCTTGAATTTAATAAAAGGGTGATCAATTGCAAGATTAAGGTTTTTGTAGAAGGTAGAGTTGAAAGGGGAAAAGTAACATAGAGCAAGGAGAATTGTATCATCGTAATTGGAGATGATGTTAAGCTAGATGTATTTGTTCTAAGGATCACTCTTATCCACTTTGATCTTTGAGATAAGCTCCATTTTGATATAGTATCAAATACCACTTATCCCCTTATGTACTTGTTATAACAAGATTTGCACTTATGCAAATCCCTCCACAAGATCCCAAATCTTGTGTAACTATGGAAGAATCTACCACTGTAACCTGAGTAGAGACTTCCCTTGTTTTAGTGATGTAAGAGGTCCCCCAAAATGGAGGCTTCCCTGTTGACTTCAAGGGTTCAAATAACAAGATTAGTCAAGCCTACAACCCCTATCTTGGTCACCTGTTAGTTAGGTCTAGGTCTGGGAAATGGATAAAAGGTAATCGGGTAATTGTTGTACCTGTATGAGAAAATAAACAATTTGCAGCATAATAAAGACAATTACCAGGTTATAGAGTGCAATAATGACCCTTTAGACACTAGATAATCAATAAATGATGTGGCTATTGCAAATTACAATAGTAAAATAGTTTTATAACAACAATTAATACTTTGCAACAACAACACATAGAAGTACTAAAAAATGTAGCAATTCACCATGAAAAGTAAGAATTCAACAACATAAATTATCCAATTTCTAGAAGTACTTTCTAAGTAGTTTAAGTCACTTGTAAATGAGTGTATGCAACAAATTAAAGTAGTTTTCAGTGTCTGTAGCAAACTTGTATAACAACGACAATAAATATTGATAGTTTGCTAGAGTTAGGGTTGGAAATGTTAATAATATGTTTTGGAGAGAGAGAATGCTGATTTTAATAGCTACTTTAACCACAAGAAAACCTCTAGACTAGTGACATTTCCCTTTGGGGCTCATGGAGTCATAAATGCATCATCTTGAATATTGAACTAGATGAAACAAGGGAGATTAGGTCTAAACCCTAAGGTGCAAACATACTTGGGCCTTAGGTTTTATACTTTTAAAAAAGAAGGAACATAGGGTGCAAATACTCTTGGGCCCTATGTGTCATTTTTCCTTTCTCTTGATTCCACTTAGGTCAAGGATCAAAGGGTAGGGTTAAAACCCTAAAGTGCAAGCACTTTTGGGCATTAGGTTTTTAACCCTAGCAAAGAATGGTTCACAAAATTGGACATTAAAGTCTTTGTCAGGGAGATAAATACCTATGTATCCCTCTTAAGGTTTCAACAAGATAAGAATACTTGCAACAAGATAACAATTTAACCTTTAGCACTAGCAAAAAATATAAAATTGCAGAAAATTACTTCTTCCAAGTAGCAAGAGCATCAAAACCCAAATTAAAGAAAATAACCATCCAAGTGTAGCACCCGTCCACAGGATGCTAAGAAATTAACTATTTATTTAAATACTTACACATTAACAACTTTGTTTTAGCATTATTTCATTGATTTTTATTTACACATTTCTTCTACATCTTCTCAATGATAAATGTAATAACATGATGAAATAAGTAGTAGGCTAACTTTAAGATTTAAGGACTTAAAACATAAGTATACCCAAAATATCAATAACAAAAATATCACTGAAAAATACCTTCTCCTTAGTTTGTAGAAGCTCATTAGTTGTAATGTAGTCATGGGCGCTTCCAAGTATTCTTTTCCCGCTTGCCTAGAGTGAAACAATGGAATCCTCCCTGCCAACTAGGAGCCTAGCCGACTTCCTAGCTCCAAGAAAACCTTTTGGTTTCTTGGCCCTCCGTGCCAGTGACTCCAAGAACAACAAAGCACAAATTCTCAAAGAAAACTATCACAAGAATTATCTTCCAAAAAATTTCACAACCTCTCATCATGCTCCAACCTCTCCATCCCCTCCTCCCTACTTCTTCTCCCTATTTATCAAGTTTCCATACACACTTCCCCAAGTCTCCTCAACCCCCCCCCCCTCATTACTATCAATCAACCTTCCTTATCTAGATATTTTGGGAAAATATTAAAATAAAACTAAATATAAATGACTTGCATTAAACAACAATAAATAAAATAAAAAGTCATTATTCTGATTTAGATAATAAATGTTATTTGATAATTTTCCTCAAAATGTACATAACACTCCACCATGCTCATTTAATTCATCACACCCACCATCTATCAAAGTCAAGAAAGTATTTAATGCTTCTAGATATTTGTGTGCAATATAATTTACATATTCAATAAACATTCAATTAAATAGTTAATAATTTACTTTAATAATTAATACATTAATTACTTATACTAATGTACATGGGTAGGGTATGTGTGCGTAGCTAGCGGACACATATCTCATGCATGTACTAAAGATAAACAATCATTTCCTCTAGTGCATAGTTCCTATATGATCACCGAGACATGTAGGACAATAGATCACGCAATGCATCATTTAATAATATTAACGAACTGAATTACACCAATTCATCAATAACTCATTGTCACACTTAAAATTTCAATAGGAAATCAAAGAGGGTTTTAAACATGGTAGGAACCAAGTGAGTAAACAATAGTGGCATCTCTAATCCCCAATCACTATTCCCAACTAACATCGAAGCATCCTTCCTTCCTCACCTACTTCCATCTTCCATCCTATCCTTTCCTCTGTTGGACTAAGCTGGAGCGTCAACTATATCAACCTAACTCCAGATAGAACCCATAAGCGGAAGTGTCATACATCTCGACCAAGATTCCCCAACAGGAAACTAGCAGTCGTCATCACACATCTAGGGGAGCGTGACTTCACACAACTCTCCCACGACTCTAGGTTTTGGAGGATAAGTGGTGGGAAATACCTCCACCCCTCCTCATAGAACTAGGGTCAACACCCTATATCGAGTCATACAGTGCAATTACTGTTCTTAGAGTCACGTCATCAAACATCCACTCTGGGTAAGTTGTGCATCCTATCAAAACCACACTTACCATAGATCATAGTAATATTTCGAATCATAAATTAAAGAGTAAGTACAACTTATAGCATACAATATCTTCATGATGTCTACAACATCCCAGTTACCTCAATACTATAGTCATTTGGCTATTACATAGCTCATCATATTGTAGGTTAGTTCACCAATAACACATATTGATGCAGATACATCACAAATTTATATAAGAATCCATATTTGCATCGACGCTCAATTAAGAAATGTATTCCTATTTACATCATGCATTGCATCTATTATACATTCACAACATAACTTGAATTG
>ML784859.1:212643-275972 GCA_009831015.1 Picea engelmannii | reverse complement strand
TATCTTTGTCATGAGCATATATCATGTAACATACAATTAGGTCTAGAGGTACACATCTCAATGTCTAACCAAGTCTAACTGACTCCAAACAAATGCTAAACTTTGAATTATTAAGATTAGTAAACAACAATGTTCTAACTACCTAAGGTCAAAATATGGGGCATTACACCAAGAGAGAAAAACATCCACAAAGATCCCTCCATAAGACTAGCGCATGAGTAAATGGGAATAAGAGAGAGGAAATATATATATTTTTAGAGAGGTTCTCCTCTACCAAGTTGTGAGGAATGTGATTATGAAAATAAATCCTAGTGCCAGTCTCGTTATATGAGGTAAAACCTAGTGAGTTTTCCACAAGACAAAGTGAAATGATAAATAATCCATAATTTAAGTGGGGATGACCCCTCAAATAGTCTCTACAAATGATAAAAATGCAAATAAACCATCATAAATTCTACACATGTGGTGACTTCAGGCCTCCCAAGGATAGAGGAGGGCCTCTCAAGGCCATGTGCCATCTTCTCAAGGTGAAATGATGGAAAAGGGTGCATCTCATCATCTATAGTCATGATCAATCATCGATGGTAGCCTAAGTGACATCAAATCCCATCATCATAAAACCCTAGAAGGTGACATCATCATCCAATGGAGGCCAATGTCAAGGGCTTAGGGAAATGTGTCCAAGGAGGAGGAGGCTACATCTCATCTCTACATGGTATCTATGCCTGTTGTTGCAACGTACACAATCCAATGAGTACTAAGTCTTAGGGTATGATACCTAGCATGTGGGATTTCAGCCCATTTGTGTGCCATCATGACCAAATATTCCAAAACCAATCTCATTTGTCCATCGTCTAAGGTCCTGAAGATGTGAGAGCTCATGTCAAAAGGTGCCAAATTATTGGGTGACTCACTGCTCTACATCACATGTTCCAAAGTCATGCAATAAGGGCACAACATCCTAGGTGAAATCCTAAGACATCCCTCAAAGAACCATGTTATGGCCATCCGAATAAAAAAAAAATATAATACAAGGTAAACCAATGTTCATAAGAGATATTAGTCCTAGAGTTATGCAAAGTAAGTTGTTACTTAAGATATTAGTCATGTGAACATTTCACCCTAGTATCCTCTTCAATCATTACATCAACTCGGGACTTTATTTGATTTGGAAAGTTTGAATATTGGAGGGACTTCATCCAACCCTATTAGGTGTGCCAACCAATATAATGAAACAAAAGACCTAGGTAAATGGATAGGTCTCGAGGGAAACAATGAAATAAAGAAACCCTTCAATAGTAAATGTGATTGTGGTATGAATTTAGGCTTACTCCATGGCTTATGGTGTCATTAAATAAATTTCTATGAGCACCTATGTAGAGGGAGAACTTTCTACTTAAGATACCCTTTCATTGATACTTTTTTCATTCCAAAACCCTTAATTTCCTTTTCATACCCATTCATTATTATCAAAGTCCCCTTTACAGGTTTCAAGATTTTATTCTTTCATTTTCTTACTGGACTAAAGTCTTGTTATAAGTGTGCACTTAGTGCATAGATACAAGGGGTGATTACCATTAGAGGGGGTAAATATCAATCTGGCCTATGGATTTTATAGATTTCCTTTATCATTTTTTACATAACATATATAACAGATGCATCAACCTTTGGGAATTCAATCCCTTCTTCTCATGAGAGAATGGAAAATGAACCATTATAGAAGTTTGGTACACTCTGAAAGGATCTAGGATGGAAAGTGTTAAGTATGGTGGGGAATAAAACATTACCCTCGTGACGCCTCCGCAGTAATACCCCTTTTCCATGGGCAATGGCAACACAGGTTTAGGGAACATAAGATTACCACCAAGGTGAAACATTACAAGAAACATAAATTCTCAAGACAATGATCCATTATCCAATTTCAACCAATTATCCTCATCCACATTCCCATTAAATTAATGACAACACTTTGCATGAAAGAGGGAATAACATACCTCACGATGACATTGGCTTACCATGTCCCATACACTGAGTTGTCTGGATGTGATGATATTGGATGGTCTATAGTTGTAAGAGGAAATACGAGGGGGGATGGTGGGCTACTATTCTTGGACATGCTGATCATCATCATGGTCAGGATCATTGTCTCCATTGCAAGACATGAGACATGATCTCCTCTAGTTACCCCTAGGCATGGGGGGGGGGGGTAACAATATCTGTATTTTGTTCTAAATTGAGAAAAACATGATATGTCCAAATCAAGGATAAAAGATTCCTCATGTTCCCATATTGTTTCAACAAGTAAAAAATATCATTTTTCATCTATTTCTAATAGTCTAGTGAACTACCAAGCTTATTCTTTCTCCATTGACAAAGTGAGAACATTTTATACCTTGATGCATTATTATATGGTTAATGCTATTGCACAAATTGGTTGTTTATACTTTTCAACATTTCATATATTTTTCTATGGTTGGCAATGCATTAGATATTCCAATACTAAAATATATAAAAGTACATTAAGAATAATTCATCATTAATCTAAAGTGATATCACATAGGTGCCCCCTTTAAACATAATCGAGGAAAAACATGTAGGAAGGAAAACATGTTTTCCTTGGCTTCAACCTCAAGAGAATTGACATGTTTCCTTAAAATGTTCATCCTTATTGAGATATACAAATACAACATTGATCTGAAACTTCTAGTTCTCACAAACGGACCAAATTAGTGGCCTCATGAAAGGTTTTTGACACTATATTTTCTCTACCAAGGGAATCCCTTTTGGTATTATTTCCTTCCTATCAGATCATCCTTTTATTATTTAAAAGATCCCAAACACTATCCAATGAAGAGGGGAAAAAAAAAATAATGTATATCCATTCCCCCAAAAACTCAGGAAATCATGTAGTTCTGCAACATGCTTCATGGAAAACCACACAAGATCCATCTGTGAAGCGATAATTATGTAGTCAATCCTCAACCACTAGTTTGTTTTGAAGAAACAACAATCCAAGTACGCATGCCTAAAAATATGAGTGGGAATTCCAAATACCTTGACAATGCAAATTAAGATGGGAAACTTGTAATGTGGTTGAATCTTACAATAAATATCCTTAGTTCTATAATCCATAATACCATTGCAAATTTGTCCAAATATTTACATGAGCCTTCATGTTTAACTTAAAAACAAGTCTTCTTCCCTAATTAATTGACAACTTGTAGTGATTATGGGTCCGTTCATAACTCAAAGTTTGATTGAGGGTTCTTCAAGAAGGGAAAACTATGGGATTCTTTATTTTGCAAGTCTCTCCATGTGTGAAAACCTTTCCTCACCATTCCTTGCCAAAAAAGAAAGGAATTATATCAACTCTCCTCCTCTTCGAGAAAAAATTCCAAATTGAAGATAAACGTAGATCCCATAGTCTACAATTGTCTCCAATGTCACAATTCCACTCTCTTAGTACCATTTTCCAAGCCCAACACATTCTTAATAGAATCCCTAAACCAAGAATTTAGAAACCTCGTCAACACCATGTTATAGATGTGATAGGGTCTGCTATGCCATTTACATGTATAACCATTTAAATGTGATTATGAATGAGAAACTATGATGGTGTATTCTTTCTCTAGGAAACCCATTTAGTGGCCAACAATATGCACTATGTGTGTATATTAGTCAACCAAGCTCTCCATCTTCCTTGGAAAAAGTGCAAATGTCTTAGGAAACTATTGGAAGTCCCCCACTTTCAACCTTTTGCTCCCCCCCCCTAAGAAAACACTAAACAAGTAGATCCAATAATTTATAGTGTGTTGTAGAAGGAAATACACATGAAGAGTGAAACACATGACTTCCAACCAAAATTTTGTTAATACAATGATCCAATATATAAGGGAAATTCCTAGGGAAATGAATTATTGAAGTTTTCCTTCAATTTCATGCAAAATCCAATCACACAATGTCTTTAAGGACACATCAATTTTAACAAGGATATCTAAATTGATTATGCACCATGGTTGTGTTATTTTCCATTATACACTAGGCCAAGTAGGAATAGCTTATCACCTTATGAAAATAACCTTTGTTGTGTCCTCACTTTCTAGTGATCTAGTAGTTTGAACAAAAATATTCATACAATGTATGGTTCCTTCAATTGAGCGATAAAAATGATTCAAAGTAAGGACCCAAATCATAATCCAAAATCACATTTTTTATTATTCCTTGGCAAGAAGAACGATACCTTAGATTTCATTGTGCATTCAAGCAACATCAAGAATGTATCCCGACGTATATTCTTCAATAACAAATAAGCAAGGAGCCAAAATATATCATTTCCCAACAAAGCATGAAATAAAAATGGAATTTGATAATTGAACATTAAAATAGATCCTAATTGAGGCATTTGAGAAGATCACACATATTACTCTAGTAAAATAGTCCCCAAATCTTAGCCAAGAAATTGTGTCTAGGATGTAATCCCACTTTGTCATGTGCCTCGTCTAGTCTTTTGTTAATGTTCAAGACTTTCACATCATGTAATTATAAGATTATCTAGTATAATAAACCTTTCTTGGTAAAGTAAATTTCTTATGGTAGCTGTATCTTGATTCAATCAACTAGAGATTTTGTTGGACAATTGGTTTTCATTGATGCCAACCCTTGGAGAAGTATGGAATCCCTAGAGATGTGGTTGAGATTTATGGTGAGTTATTTTTCATTGATGTCAACAAGAGTGGTTGATGTCATAAGAAGTGAGGGGTGCATTTGGTGAATTCTACATGAAGCCCCAGAGGTGTGGTCATGAGACCCAAAGTTGTTTGAGGAATAAGGACATGAAGGACAATGAAAATGAAGGTAAGACACTCATAGATGTATAGTCCTTGTCATGATGATTCGGGTGATAGGTGGTAGGCCGCGTGGTTTCTCACAGTTGAGGAGTTATAGCCTTGTGAAGTTCTAAGACTTGAATAATGGTCAAGAAGCCCCAAAATTGGTTAGAAGTCATTATTGAAAGGGTAAAGTGGTTGTGACAAGATAGTACTAGAATCCCTAAGATTAAGGAAAGAGGTTACTATGAAAGAGTATAAAACACCTCAAGGAGTCTCTCATAAGTAAACACACTTACATTGAACATCTATCTTGTGAGAATGTTGTGGTATAATATTTTGGTCTATTGGTGAATCTAACGTCAAGTCTGAGGTAGTGGAGAAAGTGTGAAGAAAGAGAGAATGTTTTAGAGAAGTAGAGTTATAGGGGTTTTTATGTAACCCTAATTTGGCATACCCTCATGGGTAAACTTGAGAGTGTCATGGTAGGAACCCCCTGTGGGTTGCCTAAGGGATGTCACACGAGGCCCCACATGACAGGGAGTATTAGTCATGTGAGGCTAAGGAAAATCTAGTACAAATGTTGTTACAAGGTTGCTAAAGTCTGTGACAGTGTTGCAGGTCAGTATTACAGTACAATAGGTCAACTACAAGTTACAGGTATGCTTATGTAATTGTATATTATACTTGGTGATGATATGGTACATGTTTGAGAGGCATGTCTTGTTGATGCATGCTACATCTTGGTGATATTTGTATGGTAGATTAATTAGTAGTACATCTTGGATGTATTGGTATATGGTTTGGTTACATGGTGATGATGCTATGGTACATGCTTGAGGATTATTCTTGGTATACTCTTAAAGCATTGGTACATGGTGTATGGTTGTCATTTATATTGATACATTGTTGAGAAACACGCTTGGTATATGAAAACACATGTATGAGATACATCTCTTGGTGATGTTGGTACTTGGTTGAGGTACACCATTTTCCTTGATATATCCTATGGTATATGGTGTATGGCATGATTGAGTGATATGTTGTATGGTTGAGATACATTGTTGGTACACGGTATGGTGCAGGTGTTGATGTACATAGTTGATACATGGTATGGTACATGACTGATACTTGGTATGGTGTTGATGTGCATGGTTGATGGTTGAGGCATATGGTACAGTTGCGGTGCATGGTTTATGCACGATTTGGTACAGTTGTGGTGCATGGTTTATGCATAATTTAGTACAGGTGTTCATCCATGGTTGATGCATGGTTTGGTACAGTTGTGGTTCATGGTTAATGCACGATTTGGTATAGGTGTTTGGTGCGTGATTGATGCATGGTTTGGTACAGGTGTTGGTGCATGGTCAATGCACTTGTTGTGGTATAGTTTTTGGTACATGGTTGATGCTTGGTATGGTAAATGTTGATGGTTTGGTACATGCTTGGTAGAGACATGTGTTGGTGATGTTGGATATCTAGTTGAGAGGTGTCCTTGGTATATGATCCATGTGAGAGGATCTAGTTGAGTATTGGTGACAATGATGAGTTGGACAAGTTGATGTGATAGGTTAACAGTGATAGGTTGGATACAGTGACAGTGATAGGTTACAGGTTGATCGGACATTGTAAGTAATGGTGTTAGTGACAGTGATAATGACAGTGGCAATGATAGTGGAAGTGATTGTGGTAGTGATAGTTTGGTCTAAAATTATATTTCAGGGTGGCAGAATGGGGCAAGAAAAGGGGGTTGTATCCTCCTTTCGGTTGGTTCCAGAGAAATCATGGAATTAGAGATTCCTTGAGGTTGGATCTTGAGAATTAGGGGGTTTTAGCCTCCTTCTGGTTGGAGCTAGAGAATTAGGGAGTTGTAGCTTCCTTTAGGTTGGCACCTATAAATTAGAGGGTTGGTGCCTCCTTCCAGTTGGTGTTGTAGAATTGGGAAGTTGGTGCTTTCTATGAATGTATTATTGATATATGTAAGAAATAATTTTATGGTTTTGTCCCATTTGGGTTTCCACATAAATTCTAGTGTACTGTGTACTTCATATGATGTTGCTTATCTTTATATGCTCATGATATACTGATGATATATTGATGATATACTGCTGATAAAGTTCACACACACACACACACACACACACATATGGTTAAAAGTGATAAAAGTACTCATACTGATTCATCCTCCCTCTCACTATTCCAACAATTGGTATCAAAGTAGGTCCTTCAAGAAATTAGTTTAACCAGTGGAAGGTGTTGGATATGTGTTATATTATTTGCATGACTAGAAATGGTGTCTAGGTTGCATCGAGAGTGCAGGGGCATAAGAGGGTGGCGGGGGGAGGCGGGGAGGGGGGGTGGGAACTAGGCCCCCCCTCGTGGGGTTGCAGGGGTTTTAGGGGAAGCACCTTGAAAAAAAAATCCCTGGTTCTCATGTCCATTTTTGGGTGGTCCTTGGTTTTCGTGTCCATTTTGGGTGGTTTTTTGACACATGGTTTTTCGTCGATGGTTTTATATTTTAGGTTAAGGAATTAGGGTTGTTGACTAATCCATGTCATTGGATTAGGGTTTTGGATTTCGTTGTATCCTATATGTGTATTGTATTGTAAACAATGTATGTGTGAATAGATATAGAATATGATGGTTTTCTCGGTTTGGGTTTCGAGGGGAAAAATAGCTGTGTAATGTGTGTATTTTCCATTGTATCTTTTCTATTCTTTTATTGAAAATATGTTTGCAGTAAATAATTGTACAAGGTTAAAATATACATTTGGTATGAGAGAAATTATTAGCTTTAGGGGGACACCTTTGTGGTTAGGGGTTTGGCTCAGGATTGTTATAAGCCTTGGTATCATGGGAGATCTGTGATATTGATTCTTTAGGTGAAGAAAAATGGAGAGCAGTTAAAAAAAGTAATGTAAGAGAAGCAGTGTTTGGAAACTGAAAGAAAGGAAGCAGATAAGAGAGAGAATATTTTGACAGATCATCTCATGGAAAGATATGAGGACTTAAATAATCTTGAAACAGAATTTGGTCAAGAAGAGAGAAGACTTGAAAAAGAAATCATCTCCTTGAAGAAGCAAAGAGAACAAAAGAAGTCATGAAGATTCAGATGATGAAGAAAGAAGATGAGATTGAGAAGCTTGAAGAAAATGTTATCACATTGAGAGTTAAAATTGTCAAGATCAACAAGAACATGGAAGAGAGAGAAACAAATGCATAATCAATAGATAATGTTGAAGAGAAGCACTTCAGTTTTTTAGAAAAGAAGAATGAAGAAAAGAGTAAGATTTATGCAAAAGTACTTAAAGGAAGGAATCATGGTCAGCCAGAATCAATTAAGAATGATAGAAATACATCTTCAAGAAGACCCTCCACATTCAAGCCACAAAGAATCTTTGATCATGATGAAGGGAACAATAGGAGAGAATATCATGATCACCCAAGAAAGGAATTCAGAAGGACTACAAAACAAAGAAGATCATTCACTCCTAGGTATGTAAATTTCCTCTATGGTCATTGTTTTAATTGTACTAACTTTGGATTGCAGGGCTTATAGAAGAAATTATAAAGAAACAAATGCATATGTGGCCCCACATAACATTGAATGTTACAAATTCCACAATTATGGTCACATAGCTCGTGATTGTAGAAGCATGATGGATAATACTATGGAAGAGAACATTGATATCAAATGAATAGGTAAAAGAAGAGTAGATAAATGAAGGAAACCCAGAAGTCATACTTATAAATTCTAACCTTGTACAATATCTACTGCAAACAGATATTCAGAAAAAGAGCAGAAAAGATACAATGGCAAATGCAAACATTACACAGAGATTTTTCCCCTGGAAACTCAAACCGGGAAAACCAACATATTCTATATATTCATCATGATACATTGTTTACAATACAATATACATATAGGATCCAACGGCATCCAAAACCCTAACCCAATGACCAGGATTACTTCAAAACCCTAATTCCTTAACCGGAAATAGAAAACCATCGACAAAAACCATGTGCCGAAAAACCACCTAAATACATGACACATTTCCCGAGGCAGGTGTCACATTTCCCGAGGAAGAAAAAATATAACACATGCCCAACATTCTCCCACTTGTTGTTTTCTTTTCATATAGGGGGTTACAAGGTTACATAGTCGACAATATAGGGCAACAATGCCCATGGATCCTCTACACCAAGAGAACTTCTCAGTGCTCACAGATTTTGTTAATGATTCTGCAACATTCTTCAAAGTGTCCACCTTGAACAATGATACTTTATTTTCTTCAATCATGTCTCTCACAAAGTGATATTGAACATCAATGTGCTTTTTCTTTGAATGATAAGTAGGGTTCTTCACCAGAAAAATTGCACTTTGACTGTCACACTCTATCCTTACATCTTGTTGTACCAACCCAATTCTTGAACACAATATTTGTAACCATACTGCTTCCTTACTTGCATGAGTGGTTTCCATGTATTCAGCTTCTGTAGTTGAAAGTGCCACTACAACCTGTCTTTTGCTCATCTAACTTATTGCTCCTCCAAATAGGTTAAACACATACCCGCTTGTAGATCTCCTACGATCTAAATCTCCATCCTAGTCTGCATCCACAAAGCCATGTATATCGACCACTCTGTACAATTTCGGTCTTCCTTTGTAGCACAATCCATAGCTAGTAGTGCCACACAAATACCTGGAAACCCTTTTTACTGTTGTCCAATGCTCCTTCCCTGTTTTTGACATATACCTGCTCAAAACTCCCACTGCATGTGCAATGTCCGGTCCAGTACAAACCATTGCATACATCAAACTGCCAACTGTGCTCACATATGGAACATGAGACATGTCCTCCTCTTCTTCATGTTTCTTGGGACACTGATCTGCAGATAACTTTAGACCAACATGAATAGGAACCTTGACTAGTTTACATTCTTGCATATTAAACCTCTACAATATTGTCTTGACATATTTTCTCTGATTTAAGCAGAGTTTCCTCCTTTTCTGATCTCTTTTAATTTCCATGCACAAAATGAAATTTGAAGCACCGAGATCCTTCATGTCAAATTTAGAGGACAACTGAGTTTTCACATCCTGGATAATCTCCTTGTTGTTTCCTATTAGCAACATGTCATCCACATACAAGACCAAATAAATCAAATGATCACCGATTAATTTAAAATACACACAATGATCCTCTTTGCTTCTTGTGAAGCCATGTCCCAGCATATAAGTATCAAATTTTTGATACCACATCCTTGGTGATTGTTTTAAACCATATAGGGACTTTTTCAGCTTGCATACTAGCTCCTTCTTTCTTTTCACAACATAACCTTCTGGTTGCGTCATATAGATTTCTTCTTCCAGATCCCCATGCAGGAATGTTGTCTTCACAGCCCTCTGTTCTACTTCAAAATCAAATGAAACAACAATAGTTAACAAAAATATTATAGAGGTTAACTTGGCAATAGGAGAAAAAATCTCACCAAAATCAATTTCCTCAACCTGGGAATAACCCTTTGCTACTAGCCGAGATTTGTATTTCTGCACTTTTCCTTCTACATTCATCTTCTTTTTAAATACCCATTTTCTTCCAATGGTATTTCTTCCAGTTGGAAACTCCACTAGATCCCAAGCATTATTCTTATCCAAACATGTCATTTCTTCTTCTATGGCCCTTTTCCAGAGATTTCCATCCTCTGAATCCACTGCCTCCCTAACATTTCTAAGATCATCATCAGTAATAAACAAAACAAAATTTGAATGGAAATCATATGGACTATACCTTTCCGGTAGCCTTATTTCTCGAACCGATCTCCTCAGTACTGGAGTATGAGGATCTTCTTCTTATGATTCATGTTCTTATATAGAGTCTGATTCATCATCCTTTAAATCAAACTTTATCTTCTCTGGTTCTTCCTTACTTGGTAGAAATTCCTATTTAACAACATCCCTCATTTCTCTAAATACCACATTTCGGCTATACACTACCTTCTTAGTTTTTGGGTTCCAAAGCTTATAACCTTTGAGACCATATTTATATCCAATAAAGATACATTTTTCAACCTTCTTATCCAACTTACTCCTATTTTCCTTTGGAACATGAACATATGCATCACAGCCAAATAGCTTAAGATGTGTGAGAGAAGGTTCCTTACCAGTCCATACCTCTTGTGGAGTCATGTCATCTAATGATGGTGAGGGTCATCTATTGACCAGATAACATGCATTACCCACTACCTCTACCTAGAATTCTTGCCCTAACTCGACACCACTGAGCATGAACCTTGCTTTTTCCATTAGCATCCTGTTCATCCTTTCTGCAACTCCATTCTGCTGAGGTGTATATGGAGTAGTCTTATGCCTTTCTATACCACACTTCTTACAAAATTCTTCAAATTCATTCTCACATAACTCTCCACCATTATCTGTCCTCAACACCTTAATTATTTTCTCTATTTTATTCTCAACAAGAGCCTTAAACTCTTTAAACCTGTCAAAGACTTTAGATTTCTTCTTGAGAAAATATATCCAAGTTTTCCTCAAGAAGTCATCTATAAATGAGACATAGTACATAGATTTTCCCAATGATGGGACCGACACAGGTCCAAAAACATCACTGTGAACTAGCTGTAAAATTCCTTCTGCCCTCATTGCACCAGAGGGGAATCTTACCCGATTCTGCTTCCCATATAGACAATGTTCATAGAAATCAAAATCCAGAGAGCAGTTAGACATACCTTCAACCATACCTTTACCGTGTAGTAGTTGAAGACCCTTCTCTCTGATATGCCCCAATATTTGATGCCACAACATAACCTTTTCTCCAGAGACTGTAGGAGTTCTTTCTTCTTCAACTCCAATATCGGGAACAATGGAGCTATTACACCCATCACTAATAGTGCTTCCTAGCAGCTTATACAGAGTTCCAAACCAAACTCCCTTCATTAACACCATTCCTCCTCAAACCATCCTGCAAATTCCCTTTTCAAATATTGTTTTTACCCTTGCATCTTACATATTCCATTTTTCTTACAGAAATCAATTTTTTGGCCATACTTGGGATGTGTAGAACACTAGGTAGTGTTCTAATCCTTTCATCTATGAGCCTCAACTTGACCCCCTCTTCCTATGATTCTGGTTGTCGAATCATTACCTAAGAAAACATTACCTCCATCATACTTTTCATATTCATAGAACCACTCCCTGTGGGGAGTCATATGAAAGGATGCACCAGAGTCAACCAACTATGCCTCATGATTTGCATGTGTGCTTGAAAAGGCCAAGTACACATCCCCTCCACATCCCCTCCTTTTTCCCTGGAGGTATTTTCTTCTGTATAAGAAGATTCTTCATATCCCTTCTTTTTCTCAACTTTGGATCTACACTGCTTCTTGTAGTGCCCTTCTTTTCCACATCTCCAACATACCCTTACAAACTTTCCGGGAGATTTCGCTCTACCCTTAGACTTAGATCTCCCACTTAAGAAATTAGATCTATTTCTTTCCTGGGAACATCCTCTTGCAAATAATGTGTCTGTGCTATGTCCTTCCATATTCTTCTATCTCATCTCCTCCAACAAGAAGGATGAGACCACTACTTCAAACTTCAAGGAAGTTGTATTACTACCTATGGCCACAACCAGACTATCCCACGAGTCTGGTAAAGAACACAACAAACTGATGCATTTATCTTCATCTGAAATTTTAATATGAACATATACTAATTGACTTACCACAGTATTGAAGGCGTTCAAGTGCTCTTCCACCGAGTCTCCATCTCTCATCCTCAGGTTATACAACTTCTTTCTTAGGAATAATTTATTTACTAGGGACTTAGACTGATACAACTTTCCCAAATTTTCCCATAAATCCTTGGTTGTAGCTTCCTCTGACACATTAAATAATACTGAATCAGAGAGACATAGTCGGATTGTGCTCTTTTCCTTTCGATCCAAATTTTTCCAGTCACCTACAGAAGTTCCTGTAGGTGCAGTACCTTGATCTACCACGATCCAATGATCTCTGTCCACCAATAGATCTTCCATCTTGAGCTTCCACAAATCAAAACTTTTCCCATTAAGCTTATTGATCTCCATCTTAGAATTTCTTTCCATT
The DNA here is from genome assembly GCA_009831015.1 of Picea engelmannii. Taxonomy (NCBI): domain Eukaryota; kingdom Viridiplantae; phylum Streptophyta; class Pinopsida; order Pinales; family Pinaceae; genus Picea; species Picea engelmannii. The sequence continues at coordinate 263,022 of ML784859.1, read as the reverse complement.
TCTTTTCACCTGAAAAACAATACCATAGATCTCCCACTGTAACAAGGCTTATCATAGTCCTGAGCCAAACCCTTGACCACAAAGGTTTCCCCTTGAAGCCAATAAAGCTCTGATACCAAATGTAAATTCTAACCTTGTACAATATCTACTGCAAACAAATATTCAGAAAAAGAACAAAAAAGATACAATGGAAAATACAAACATTACACAGAGATTTTTCCCCTCGAAACCCAAACCGAGAAAACTAGCATATTCTATATTATTCACCATGATACATTGTTTACAATATAATATACATATAGGAGCCAATGACATCCAAAACCCTAACCCAATGACCTAGATTAGTCCAAAACCCTAATTCCTTAACTGGAAATAGAAAACCATTGGCAAAAACCATGTGCCAAAAAACCACCTAAATACATGGCACTACTACTCATGCAAAGAATATAACACATACCCAACAATACTCTTAGGATTGGAAATAGTATAAGATCAAGAAAAATATACAGGAAAAAAGGAAGATGTCAGATACATGAAGGTTTGGAGAAGAAATGAAAAAAAAAGAATAACGGGTGAATGAATACCAGGTCCTAGAAATAGCTGGATTTGTAGTAATGCAAGAAAGAAAAGAAGAACAAGTGAATAAAGAACAGGCCCAAGATATTGCACTTTCAGGAATTGTAGTGAAAATTCATAATGAATCCATAGGAAAAAAGGAAGAATTCATAGTTCATAGAGATGACAAGTCTATAGACAAAGAGGAAGATTACTCCATCAGAGCATGTATTTTTATGAGCCATCAAGTTTGGAGACTCCCATTGAATATGCATATTGAAAATGGGGAGTCAATGCAATAGCTACTACAAATCAAATAACCATCCTTCGAGCAAGTTGATCAAGTACTTGCAAAGATAGATTCAGAGCATTCAAATAGCAGAATTACATAATGATAGATTGATCATTTGAGAAGTAGTGTTCCCACACAGGTATCAGTTGGCAGTTACGCAGACAAAAGTTTATGATTGTAATCCACGTATGTATTCAAGAAGGGATATCTCCAGTACAGGTTGTTCCAGACATGTAGTGTTTGATTTGCAAATAGAGAAGATCAGTGGACACATTTGATTAAATTTAAAGAAATGGGAATATTTGATGATTAATTACAGTCGTGAATATTTCATGATAGTATAGTGATAGATGGATCAACATTAAGGATAGTTGCGTAGAAAAATTATGGACACCATGTGACATATGGACATAGATGGATACTTAGCAGGTACAAAAAACATTGGCCAGAGAAAATTCATAGCAGTGTATTTACAATTGAAACTAGTGGAATTAGTTGGAACTAATTGGTCACAAAAATACAAGTAGTGAAAGGCATAGTAGAACATGGAAAGAGAAACCGTCAATCATCAGAAGAAAATCATTGAAAAATATGGTTAAGTGAACATGAAAAGTGAATGAATAAATCAAGTAATGAATTCCTTTTATATATGTCATAGAGTTATAAGAGGAAGCACCAATGGACAATTAGAAAGCACCAGAAGAAATGAAAGGAAACTTTTACAGGTAGTCCTACATCATAGATGATTTTATGGGCTAAATTTCGCCAATGAGCTAATTTTCCATGGGTTTTCCCATAAAAAGAGTCACCAATTTCCATTTTTTCTAAAAACGATTAACCTAAATTCCATAGAATTAAATAATTTTACCTTTAAAATCACCAGAAATTTAGAGAAACTATATAAAATCCTTAGAAATTTGAATATTTTTACAAAACTATCGCTAAACATTTTACATTTTTCATATTAAGGACTAGTAAGATTATCCCATGTTTCTACATTTTAATATAAATTTCCATCCTTAAAATTATCCTTGTGGGCCTACATGGATCTACACAAAATCTTGCAGAGAAGTCAAGGGGAGTTAAATCACCAAGAGATTCAGAAAGGAAGATCAATAACATGTCAATAGGGGGAGAGATGCAAAATACTTAAGAATACAAGTAAATAATCCTTTTGAATTCTTCTCATATACATCAAAATTTTACACAAGGAAGCACCATGAAGAGAAAATAGAGGCCTACATATCAGGGAAGAGAGAGAACAAAGGGGAGTTACCCTTTTTCCCAATATGTCAAAGGAAGAGAAAGAGAAAGATCAGAAGAATAATATTCAAGTGCATGAAGTCAAAGAAGGATTGTTCATAAAAGGTATACTTTTAGGGGAAGTCATAAGAAAAGGGGAACATGAGGAGAGAAACATGTGAAAAGAAAGACCAAAGGCATAGAAACAGAGAGAAAGAATAGATGCATGAAGATAGCGGGAGTATCCCCAAGGAAAGATACACTTTGCCATTGATGCAAAGGGGGAGAGAGAGAAACATTGATGAGGATAAATAGTCACAAGGGGATCATGAGTGTTAGAATATGAGCGGTGTCATCAATGTTTCCATTAATGTTGGTGTTTTCATTAATGCCAAAGGGGGATGTTATTGGATAGTTGGTTTGGACAGTTGGTTGCCATTGATTTCGACCCTTGGAGAAGTATGGAAGCCCTATAAATGTGGTTGAGATTGACGGTGAGTTAGTTTCCATTGATTTCAACAAGAGTGGTTGATGTCAATAGAAATGATGGGTGCATTTAATGAAGTCTACATGAAGCCCCAAAGGTGTAGTCATGAGACCCAAAGTTTTTTGAGGAATAAGGACATGAAGGACAATGAAAATGTAGGTAATACAATCATGGATGTATATTCATTTTCGTTTCATTTTCGGTGATAGGCAGTATGCCACTTGATTCCTCATGGTTGAAGAGTTATGGCCTTGTGAAGTTGGAAGCCCCGAGGAATGGTCAAGAAGCCCCAAAATTGGTTACAAGTCATTATTGAAAGGATAATTTGGTTGTGACAAGAAAGTACTAGAATCCCTAAAATTAAGGAAAGAGGTTACTATGAAAAATTATATAAACACCTCAAGGAGTCTCTCATAAGTACACTCACTTACACTAAATTTCTATCTTGTGAGAATGTTATGATATAATATTTTGGTCTATTGGTGAATATGACGTGGAGTATGAGGAAGCAGAGAAAGTGTGAAGAAATATCGAAAGTTTTAGAGTTGCAAAGTTCTAGGGTTTTATGTAACCCTAATTTGTCAGGCCCTCATGGGTCAGCTTGAGGGTGTCACGAGAGGAACCCCCGTGGGTTTCCTAAGGGATGTCACATGAGGAACGATGTGATAGGGAGTCTTAGCCAATGAGGTTAAGACAAATCTGGTACATATGTTGGTACCAGGTTGTTGAAGGCTATGACGGTGTTACAAGTCAGTATTACAACAAAACAGGTCAACTACAGGTTACAAGTATGCTTATGTGATTGTATCTTATCATTGGTGATGGCATGGTACATGGTTGAGAGGCATGCATTGTTGATGCATGGTAAATATTGATGCTATTGATATGGTACACTGATTAGTAGTACATCTTGGTTGTATTGGTATCTTGGTATCTGGTTTGGTTACATGGTGATGATGCTATGGTACATGCTTGAAGCTTATTCTTGGTATACTCTTAAAGAATTGGTACATGGTGTATGGTTGTCATTGATATTGATACATTTCTGAGAAACACACTTGGTATATGAAAACACATGTATGGCATACATCTCTTGGTGATGTTAGTACTTGGTTGAGGTACACCAATGGTAGTACTTGTCTTATATATCCTATGGTATATGTTGTATGGCATGATTGATTGATATGGTATATGGTTGAGATACATTGTTGGTACATCATATGGTACATGTGTTGATGTACATGGTTGATGGTTGAGGCATATGGTACAGTTGTGGTGCATGGTTGATGCACGATTTGGTACAAGTGTGGTGGATGGTTGATGCATGGTTTGGTATAGGTGTTGGTTCATGGTTGATGCATGTTTTGGTATAGTTGTGGCGCATGTTTGATGCATATTTTGGTACAGGTTTTGGTGCATGGTTGATGCATGGTTTGGTACAAGTGTTGGTGCATGTTTTATGCACTTGTTATGGTACAGGTTTTGGTACATGGTTGATTCTTGGTATGGTATAGGTTGATGGTTTGGTACATGCTTAGTAGAGGCATGTGTTGGTGATGTTGAACATATAGTTGAGAGGTGTCCTTGGTATATGATCCATGTGAGAGGATTTGGTTGAGTATTGGTGACAGTGACGATTTGGACAGGTTGATGTGCCATGTTGATAGTGATAGGTTGGATACAGTGACTGTGATAGGTTACAGGTTGATGTGATAGTGGCAATGACTAGTGAAAATATTGTGCATCTACAAAAATTCAACAACAAATTCATGCACGTAGTTGATTTCTGGTTAGATAGCAGCATTGTAGGATTCATTACTGAGTTTGCAATCGATAATGCAAAATCATACACTGCTGGAGAGAACAATTTTTTGAAGGTTCCAAGAGGACGGTATATTAGATCACTCTATACATCAATCAATATTTTGTTGCATGATAAAGATGTGATGACAATGGAGTATGAAAACTAAATAACTCTGTGCGCATCAAGAGATTGGGGGAAACACTAAGGTTGAACTGAGACATGGAGATGGATCTAGATAGAGGTAAGAAGAAGGAAGTGATGGACCCCATAATGATGGATGAAGAACATATTAAGGAAATAATGGAAAAAGCGAGAACAATGCACATTAAAAGACCTTACCAATACAAGATTAATAGGAAAAAGAGAGTGGTAGCCCAGAGGGAAGGATTGGAAAGTGATGAAGAAGAGGTAGAGGATCTCTATGCTACAGAGCATATTGAGGAAATGTTATGGACCACATATGACAAAAAAACCAAAGTTAAAGGGTTTGGTGCAGAAGAAGGAACTCCATTCCAAATCAAAATTAGTGTGGAACCCACAACCCCATGTGCGACTATGACATCAAGAAAGAAAGAATATTTTAGACAAACAATAATTACTAGCATAAGGAGTCCAATATTTCAAGAGACCACCTGAAATTCAAGTGGAAGTACAAGCTCAGTTAGCAGTAGTCATTTATATAGACCGCATAGAGGTAGTACTGCAAATTTTACAATGGCAGGAGTAGATCCAACCATTTGTTTACCAGAATTTCATGGAGAAGGGTCGAAGGACCCAAATAAACCTTTATTTATTTTTTAAAATATTTGGGAAGCTAAAAAAATCACAGATGAATACACAAAAGTGGCTTAGATCGCAATTAAATTTAGAAACTATGCACTGCACTGGTTTATGAGCCTACCAATGAACAATCTACAACTGTCACAGATGTAAAGAAGGAACTAATCAATGAATTCCAATGGCTAATTTAAAAAGATCAATATATGAATGAGATGATAGAAATCAAACAGAAGTGAGGAGAGTCGGTTTGGGAAATCAACCAGAATTTCAAGTGATTGAAAGGTAAGTTAAAATATCCCATAACAAATATGCAACATAGGAAACTATTCATAAACTCATTATTTCCACATTTTAAATACCCATTGAGCCAACAAAAGTTTTAGACTCAGGCTGAGACTCTGTAAGAAACCCTACAAATTGAAGAGAATCAATATAAACATACAGATCCAAATATAGAAGAGTTGAGAGAGGATCTTAATAATATAACATTTAAGTTGAATCAGAACAAAGGCAAGGAAAAGAGGGAAGTTATCTAGTGTACCTTATATAGAACAGAAGGACACCACAAGAATGAATGCCCAACATTTTCATAGTATTTGGGAGAAGGATTTTCAAATCCCTTACCCACGGGAGGATTATGGTGTGAAATCCGTAAAACACATGGACATGATCCCTATCATTGTCCAATGATGCAAAAATACCAAATAGTGCCTAAAGTACATTCTGTAATTTTTGCAAGTTTGTAGGACATGAGGATAAGGATTGTCAAACTTTGGAACTTATGAAGGAAAGGACCTCATATGCTTATATAGTGAAGGCTGAACTAATGAAAGGAAAACATGTGCAACAATATAATAATGTGCAGAAGTTTACAATGCCACCACAATATAATCAAGTACCACAATATAATACAATGTGCATAGACAATCAAGGCAATAGAGGAGGATTCAGAGGAGGAGGACGAGGAAGAGGAGGATTTGGAAGAGGCAAAAGACCAGTAACCTACCAAAATTGTCAACAACCTAGACACTATACAAGAGATTGTCCACAACCACCAACAACATGCATGTATTGTCGCGCAGCAGATCATAATACATAATATTTTCCTATACTTCTGAAACAAATACAAGATAAAAGGAATTAGAACAACCAAAATGTTCAATGGATTTCTATGGAAGATAGAGATGATGGGAGAAATATTAATATAGTTACTTGAGGTGGAACCAAAATAGGAGCATATGAAGTAAATCAAAATCAACACTAGTGGGTCAGAAAAAATACAACACCACAATGATGCAGGAGAGATCGCGACCGTACCCCCGTCGCGCTCTCCCGCTCTCAGGATCGATCAAAATCCCCTTTTGAGCCGAAGCGGCTCTTTAGATTCCCTGCTAGAATCCTCTGCTAAAACCCGATCCACAGGTCCTTTCCCTTTACTGCACGGTCTTCTGCTCTTTACCGTGACCTTTTCCCGACTCAATATCAGGGTTCGGGGTTTTGAACCCCCTGCTGTTGAGAGTCACTGTCCTCTCGATTCCCCGATCATCGATGGGATAATTTTTCGACGCGCCCCTTTTTCTAAGCCCCTCCTATCTATGTTGCAGGTCCACATGACCTGCCTTCATATGACCACAGTCATAGGTTCCTATCGGGGTTTCGGGCTTTCCGATGTCAAAATGTAATGGTCCTCAGGACTCACGATCCTCTGAATCCCGATGCACGTTAGCCCTCCTGGCTAAGCCCTGGTCCACGCGACCACCTCTCGTATGACTGTAGCAATACCTTCTGTCGGGATTCCTCCTATCGGAGTTTCGGGGTTCACGATACAGAAATGCACAAACCCTTCCCTCACAGGATCCGCGATCCTCCGATCCCTGATGCGTTTTCACCTAGCTAGCCTCTGGGCTAGACCCTCGGTCCATGTGATCAGTGTCCCCGTGAAAAAAACCTTACCTCTCGTCGGGGTTTCGAGGTTTCCAATGCCAAAGTGCATATGTCCACGGGACTCACGAAATGCCGATCCCCGATTCACCGATGGACGACCTCCTGTCAGAACCTTCCCTAATGACCTGGATCTCTGCCACACCTCCCCACAAGCGGATGGTCCTGATCCAGTCTCGTGCTTTCGAGACTTGAAAATGTCCTGACTTCTTGTCCACGGGATGCGCGATATCCCGATCCCCAATATGCCGATAGATGGCCTCCCTGTCGGGGCTTTTCCCGGTGGTGCTCGATCGTTGCCACGTGTCCTTCCTCAGGTGAATGGTTGATATCCTGTCAATGTTTCGAGACCTGAGGGGTCCCGATTCTTACGACCTCGAGAATCCCAATTCTCCGACGACCGATATCCTGATGGCTCCTCCTCTTATCAGGAATTCTTCCTCTTGTTCACGAGCCTAACCCTCACGCAACTTCATGCAGATCCGACGACTGTCGACGATCTGTTCCAGATCTGATGGCTCAAATCCATTCTCCTCCTCTGCGTGTTCTCTGGATGTGAAATCGATGGTCCAGATCTTCTTTCTCCGCCTGATCTGATGGCTACTATTGCTCCCTCCTGAGCTCCTTGCGCACCTTTCTTCTGTGACTTGGAATAATTTCAATTTCTCCAAGGCCTCAGCCTTTGCTGTTTTCTTCTCTGCGAACTCCTTGAACCTGAGCTTCGTCACGCGTATGAAAACACCAACTCCTCCTGAGCTTTCCTTTCTTGAATCCTCAAAGGATTATTTTGACTCCTGCACTCCTTGCAGAGTCTCCTCACGCACACAGCGTGCTATCTCTTCTGAGCTTCCGCAAACACTCAAACCCCTTGGGGGATTTTTTCCTTCTTCTCCCTCAGATGGAGCAATTGACACCTTCCTGGCTGTCCTGCTGCTCAAGAAACTAAATTGCTGAGTCTTTCTAGGTGTTCATCAACCCAGTAAAGGTCCCTTAGTGGACTCTTCTTTTAGCTCTAGAACTCAAAGAGTTCTTTCCTTCTTCTTGTGCCTATCTGCACACCGTCTCTATGCCCACCTGGCAGAGTTTCCCTTTCACAAAACATTCAACAGTTCTGTCTTTTGTGCACTCCTTGCACTTGCTCAATGCCCACTTGGTAGAGCCTTCCAGAATCCTAAGTGATTCTGTTCCCTTCTTCAACTCTCAACAGAGTTCTTCCACAAATACACCGCAGCGCATACGCTCAATGCCCACTTGGCAGAGCTTCACAGAATCCTCCACGATTCTGTCTGCAACTGTGTTCTCATACATAACCCTACCTCCAAGGTGTTCAACAACCTTGAGGTTTTCTTCCTTTGAGTTGTTGACTTCAGTTCTTGTGCCACAACACGTCTTTGTCTGACTCCTCAGAGTTCAGAAGTGCACTCATGCACTGATATTCAGAGTCCGCAGCACTCTGTCACGCCCTCATGGCATGAAACCTCAAAGACCTTCTCCTGAAATCAAACATCCCTTGAAATTGCATGATAACAACACACAAATACATCATATAATGAACACTCACAGACATGCATATAAGACAAAACACATGCAGGAAAAACTGTTTCTGTTTATATTAAAAATAGTCAATGCCTGTTTCTTTATAATGGTGTTCCCGAGCTCTCTCCCTGGATCTCTCAAATCTTCTAGCTCTAACTAACCAAAATGAGATCTCAAAATATCTTTTTACCCGAGGGGCTCAATCGAGCGCTTCCCTCCAGGATTTACCTACCCTAATAAATTTACAAAAAAATGGCAGTCTAGTCCAGCGCTTGGAACTAGATCTCAGCTGATCTACAATAAAGGCTGATCTACCTAACGCCTGCATAAAAGCACAGCTTCCCATGGCTCAACAGCCTAAACCATTTAAATTACATTCATTACAAATATTAAATGAGGCCATGCCTCCCTTTTAGCATTTGAATGCATGCGCGTTGACGTGGCTAGCTGGCTGGCTGGCTGTGTGGAGATATGCTTCTGCATCATACTCCTCAGCTACAAAATCATGAGCTCTTGCTCATGTGCTTCCCTTCTGAGCTGTTGTAATCCTCCTGGATCCCAATTAAACCTTTAGAGCTTTTCATCCGCTCCCTTTTGCTGCTGCTGCTGCTGCTTCTTCATTGCTGTTGTTGCTGCTACTCCTATGCTCAGCCTCTCTTTGCTGGTAGTCCTTTCTGACCTCAACATCAGCCTTATGATCTCCTCGATCACTTTGTCTAGCTGCTCCCATGGCTGGTTCTACTCGTGCAGTCTCCTCAGCTGCAATTTTTTTTGGCACATGGACAGATCACTGTGATCTCCCATGCCTCCTTCCTCAGCTTCCAACTTCACCTGTTGGATGTGCACGCTCTGCACTTTCACCCTTTTCTCCAGGGATTTGAATTGTTCATACAGATCAACAAAACAAATTTTGTCTACCTCTTCTTATTTTGCTACAAACTCCCCTGTTGCAGTCTTTTCAGCTTCCTTGCTGAAAATATTGAGCCATTCCTCAGAATGCTCATCATCCTCTTCTGCTTCTTCTGCTGTTAGATTCAATGCTACAACTTCCTTAGCTTCCTGGCTGAAGTCATTGAGCCACTCCTCAGAATGCTCATTCTCTTCTTCATCTTCTTCTGCTTCTGCTTGGGCAGTCTCAAACACCTACTCCAATTCCTCCTTGACAGTCTCAGCCGACTGTTCTTCTACTGTCACTGCTCTCTCTGCAACATAGGCTTATGCCTTCTCTCAGGAAAATGGTAGGAATATTCCAATTTCTCCAATCATCAGAATATTATCCTAATCTTCCTCTTCTGTTAGCTGCACATGATGATCTAAGTTAATTTCCAAAATCACCTGCTCTGTCAGCTCCTCGGGCTGATCCAAACTCACCTCTGAGTTTATGAGACTCTCATATAGTCTCATCTGCTCATCCTTGCCCACCTAGCAATATGGGATGTCTCTACTGCCCTCCTAGAAGACTATGAGATCAACTGATCCCATCTTCATCAACACTCCTTGCTGAATTGAACTCTCCTCCGAGTCCGTGAGATTTTCAGACAGTCTCGAATTTTCATCTCTACCCACTTGGAAATCCGAGATGCTTCTGCTGCTCTCCTGGTAGTCCTCAAGATGCCGTAGTGATCTCCTTTCACTGCCCAGCTGGCAATGTAAAATTCCATCGCTGTCCTCCTGACAGTCCGTGAGATCCCGTAGTGATATCAATCTGTTGCCTTCCTGGAAAAAGGGAATTTCTACTTCTCTGCCCTCCTAGCATTTCTTGAGATCATCAGACGACCCCAATCCATTCTCTTCACCGAGAATTTTTCCAATTTCTGGTTCACATATCTGAACCAATTCCTCCTCTGTGGCTTTGAGGTTTTCAACATACCTCAACCATTCCTTTAATAGCCTACGCTGTCTTATGACCATCATCTCCCTGACTGGCCACTTCATCTTTGGCTTCTTCATGGGCCACTCATACACCCATCTCGGCTTCTTATCCTGCCGCATCTTTAACTCGAGCCTTTCTATCTTTGCTCTTATATCAACAAGCTCTTCATCCATTTATGCAAGCTTTTCTACTTTGCTCTTCTTCCTATGGCCTTCAGTAGCTGTCTTGTTATGTCCATCTGCCTCCCTGATAGATCTACTGCTGTCACTCTGCATATTGAGTGTCTCCAGCTTCATCTTACAGTCCTGCTGACTGTCTATGGACTGCTGCCTACTTGCAAACAAGTCCTTACAAAGTCCTCCAGTGCTCTGTTTTCCTCTGTCTGAAGTATAAGAACAGAGATATCAAATCTGATACCACTTGACGCAGGAGAGGTCGTGACCGTACCCCCATCATGCTCTCTCGCTCTCAGGATCGATCAAGATCCCCTTCTGAGCCGAAGCGGCTCTTTAGATTCCCTACTGGAATTCTGCTAAAACTTGATCCACAGGTCCTTTCCCTTTACTACATGGTCTTCTTCTCTTTACCATGACCTTTCCTCGACTCAATATCGAGGTTCGAGGTTTCCAATGCCAAAGTGCATATGTCCACGGGACTCGCGAAATGCCGATCCCCGATTCACCGATGGACGACCTCCTGTCAGAACCTTCCCCAATGACCTGGATCTCTGCCATGCGTCCCCACAAGCGGACGGTCCTGATCTAGTCTCATGCTTTCGAGACTTGAAAATGTCCTGACTTCTTGTCCACGGGATGTGTGATATCCCGATCCCTGATATGCCGATAGATGGCCTCCCTGTCGGGGATTTTCTCAGTGGTGCTCGATTGCTGCCACGTATCCTTCCTCAAACAGACGGTTGAGATCCTATCTCTATTTCGAGACCTGAGGGGTCCCGATTCTTACAACCTCAAGAATCCTGATTCTTCGACGGCCAATATCCCGATGGCTCCTCCTCTTATCGAGAATTCTTCCTCCTGTTCACGAGCCTAACCCTCGCGCAACTTCATGCAGATCCGACATTTGTCGGTGATCTGTTCCAGATCTGATGGCTCAGATCCATTCTCCTCCTCTGTGCGCTCTCTGGATGTGAAATCGACGGTCCAAATATTCTTTCTCCGCCCAATCTGATGGATGCTATTGCTCCTTCCTGAGCTCCTTGCATGCCTTTCTTCCGTGACTTGGAAGAATTTCAATTTCTCCAAGGCCTTAGCCTTTGTTGTTTTCTTCTCTGTGAACTCCTCGAACCTGAGCTTCACCTCACGTATGAAAATGCCAACTCCTCCTGAGCTTTCCTTTCTCGAATCCTCAAAGGATTCTTTCGACTCTTGCACTCCTTACAGAGTCTCCTCACGCACACAACGTGCTATCTCTTCTGAGCTTCCGCAAACACTTAGACCCCTTGGGGGATTTTGTCCTTCTTCTCCCTTAGATGGAGCAATTGACACCTTCCTGGCTGTCCTTCTGCTCAAGCAACTAAATTGCTGAGTCTTTCTAGGTGTTAAGCAACCCAGTAAAGGTCCCTCAGTGGACTCTTCTTTCATCTCCAGAACTCAAAGAGTTCTTTCCTTGTTCTTGTGCCTATCTACACACCATCTCTATGCCCACCTGGCAGAGTTTCCCTTTCACAAAACGTTCAACAGTTCTGTCTTCTGTGCACTCCTTGCACTTGCTCAATTCCCACCTGGCAGAGTCTTCTAGAATCCTAAGTGATTTTGTTCCCTTCTTCAACTCTCAACAAAGTTCTTCCACAAATGCACCACAATGCATACGCTCAATGCCCACTTGGCAGAGCTTCACAGAATCCTCCACGATTCTGTCTGCAACTGTGTTCTCATACACATCCCTACCTCCAAGGTGTTCAACAACCTTGATTTTTTCTTCCTTTGAGTTGCTGACTTCAGTTCTTGTGCCACAACACGTCTTTGTCTGACTCCTCAAAGTTCAGAAGTGCACTCATGCACTAGTATTCAGAGTCCACAACACTCTGTCACGCCCTCATGGCATGAAACCTCAAAGACATTCTCCTGAAATCAAACATCCCTTGCAATTGCATGATAACAACACACAAATATAGCATATAATGAACACTCATAGACATGCATATAAGACAGAACACATGTAGGAAAAACTGCTTCTGTTTATATTAAAAATGGCCAATGCTTGTTTCTTTACAATGGTGTTCCCAAGCTCTCTCCCTTTCTCTCTCAACTCTTCTGGCTCTAACTACCCAAAATGAGATCTCAAAATCTCTTTTTACATGTGGGGCTCAATCGAGCGCTTCCCTCCAGGATTTACCTACCCTAATAAATTTACAAAAAAATGGCAGTCTAGTCCAGCGCCTAGAACTAGATCTCAGCCGATCTACAATAAAGGACGATCTACCTAACGCCTACATAAAATCATGGCTTCCCATGGCTCAATAGCCTAAACCATTTAAATTACATTCATTACAAATATTAAATGAGGCTACGCCTCCCTTTTAGCATTTGAATGCATGCGCGCTGACGTGGCTGGCTGGCTAGCTGGCTGCATGGAGAGATGCTCCTGCATCACACAACAACATTTTGATGTGTGCAAGGAAAAGGAGGCATTCGATCAAGTCATACAAGAGATTTTGCAGGAGAATATTGCTTCTACTTCAAATACATGGCCATGAGATGATGGGGTAGCATATGATTTGCCTTCTCCATATGATCATACCAACAGAGGTCATCCTTCCGAATAGTAAAGTAACTTTCCAGTGGCTTTCTTGAAATTGCTGAAAGATCAAACATCTCTACAAGTATTACAAAGTTTGATAGAAAAATGCAACCCTAAAGAAGAGAAAAAACTAGAACAAAAGACAGTAAATCGTGTCGAAAGGAAGATAAGTAAAAATAGAGAGTTTAGACTAAATGCAAATATTGGTGACTTTAACATGGGTGATATAATATTATATTTGGGACTTGAAGTAAATGTTCTTCCTAAGAAAACATGGGAATGCATGGAGGAACCTACACTAGGATATTCACCCATTTAGCTGAAACTAGAAAACCAACATAGGGTAATACCACTTGGTCGATTGAAAGGCATACCAGTGGATTTATATGGTGTGTGTACTATGAAATTTTTTGAGGTAATTGATATAGTGGATAATACTACACCTTATCCAACATTGTTGGGACTGGATTGGGCGTTTGAAAATCAATCCATCATCAACTTAAAGGCCCAGAAAATGATTTTTGAATCAAGAGATTATAGATTCATAGCACCATTAGATCCTTCAAAAGGTGAAAGATATATTGAACCAATGACAACAATTTTTATTACAGAAGAGGTAAACAAGTTGTATAGAACTACTGCACTTGAGGGAGATTACATTAACCCAACCACAGATGGAATGATTGTTGATATTTTGATGTAATTATGAAAGATATTCTTTTTGTGTTTGTATTGGTCAAACCTCGAGAAGGTTATTGTAATATTATTGAATAAATTGGCTCAAAATAAATTATTATTTTATTGTTATCCTTGTTGTAAAAGTCAAAACAAACCCTCTTAGGGTTGCGTTTCAGGAGTCAATTATGTGTATAAATAGAGTTCGAGTTCCTCTCATTTGTACACACACACAACTTGCCTTCTATTGTGTATTTGGAGCATAACATGGAAGGTCTAGAACAACAGGTCTTGGTTTCTTGGTCTTGGTCTATTTGTGGAGAGCTATAAAGTGGCATTGTACTGGTTGAAGGAATCTATATTGAAGAATTGGTTGTTGGGTTTTCTCCCCCATGAGGGTTTATCAATATATATATATATATATATATATATATATATATATATATATATATATATATATATTGTNTATATATATATATATATATATATATATATATATATATATATATATATATATATATATATATATATATATATATATATATATTGTGTTTTGTTATTGTTTATCTTTTAGTGATCATATTACATGTAATTTTTAATGAATTCTAAAGAAGATAATTGCAACTTCTAAAATTCTAACATGGTATCAGAGCAGGCCTAAATAGAAGACAGTTCACAAATCTAGAATATAAAAGGAGCCATTTTTATTTATAGCAGTGGTTGTCGGACAATACAAGACCACTAGCAAGTGCACCCTAGTGGAGCACATCTTTTCCTTGGATCAGATCTTCAGAATCTAGAAGACATTTTTTATTCATCTTTCTTATCATAGAGTTAGTTACCTACTCTCACAAGATTCTTATTCATCTTTCTTAGCATATATTTTGTTGTCATCTCACAAGATTATGAGCTCCCTAGTTGATAATTTAAAGTAAGGCAATTTAAGCAATTGAATTTCACAACACAAATGTTGGGTCAAATGGAGTTAAGAAGAATCAATCAAAAGAGGGTGGTTTCATGAATGATTAAGGAATAAAGAGTTTCTAACAACAAGCGACAATCAACATTAATAATATTGAAAATTAATGTGGAAATGTAATCTTGGAGAGCCCTACTGATGCCACTCTTAAACAAGGTTATGAAGATGTTGTCTTACAATGAAATATTAATTCCAACAGAACTATTTGATATATGCCAGACGAAGATAATTTAGAAATACAACAACGAAAGACATAAGAGGGATAAATTCCTCATGTTACACACATATAAATGGAAAGATTTCCATTACAAGGCCTTCACAACAAGTTCTTTACAAGGAAATTCCACAATTAACCAACAACATTTAGAAAAATGAAAAACTTTAAGCCTCACATATGATAGCAATAATACCTTCATCTCTCCATTAAGCTTTCCAATGAGATATACAATGCATCCAAAGAGAAGAAACTCTTTCAATCAGCAATCTCCTTCACCTTCCACCACAAGTGGAGAGGGATACTCTTTAAATAGAGTAGAGCTCTATCTCCTTACAATACACACTTTTTTTTTCTTAGATCTATGCTTTTATCCAATGAAAACAATAAATTAATTCGTTCTCACAATCAACTGCAGGAGACAAGTCAAACGATAAAAACATAATGAGATTGCTTAAGTCATTTTTCTTCTCCAAAGTGGTTGACCATGTCAACAATCTCTAATGGCCCATATAGATGCATAAATATGTAGAAAATAAGGACTCCCAAAGTGGGATTTCCTCCTTGAACTTGGGGGTTTGACCATGTGAAATCATCCATCAAATAATAAAATAATGTCTCCAATGGCGTGCCCTCCAATAATCCTCCAAAGATAGAATAAATGGTTCATGAAGTGGTGTGTTCCATAAGATAGTGGCCTAGGCACAAGTGCACGATGCCCATTTAATTGTTAATGTCATCATGAAGAAGTGCAACAACCTCAATATATGTGCACAAGCTAGTGTGCTACTTTCAAGGCTTAAAAAACTTGCCATAAATAGTAATCTATAGAAACATGTGCAGGGTTTACATAAGGGAGCACTCCACTAGGAGTGTGGACAAGTCAACATGCAACCACACCCAGATAATATTAAATAATCAAGTGCATAGGTGCTCCTTTATGAAATGTGCAATTTGGGCCGCATTGACTAAGTAAAATAATGATAAAATAATC
Source organism: Picea engelmannii (assembly GCA_009831015.1). NCBI lineage: Eukaryota > Viridiplantae > Streptophyta > Pinopsida > Pinales > Pinaceae > Picea > Picea engelmannii. The sequence continues at coordinate 246,890 of ML784859.1, read as the reverse complement.
TTTGAAGAGGTACACCCTAGGGGTATGTTCCACCACAAAACCTTCTTCAATATAATAATAATTATTGCCATGTAAAATAGATAAGAGTGCACTTAAAAAAATCTCTCTACCACAAAATAATATAAAATAATCCAAGAGAGAGGTGTGCCCTAGGGAAATGTGTATAGTGGTTGTAACCTCTCCTCACCAAATAATACAATAAAACCGAAATAGAGTGTTCCCTAGAGAAGAGTGCCAAAGTCGTTAGAGGCCACCTTAACCAAGCAGTATAACAATAAAATACTCTATGAGATAGTGCACCTTGAAATAGTGTGTAAGGGGATAGATCCAAGGAAGAGGGAGTCAAAAACTAGATGAGGGTCCTCAATCCACATGAAAATGCTCAACTAACTCCATAGAGAGAGGTACGACACCATCACTCAACCAACAATAATATAATAATATGTGCACTACCTCAACATGTGTTCCAATGAGGGGGTGCACTCCACTTAGGGATGAAACAATTCAAATATATTAATATAAGGCCTTACTTAGGAAAAAACTTAGGGTGCACCCCCACTATGAGAATAATACAACAACACATCAAAAGGATTAAAAATGATATATTATCTTAGCAACTCATGAAATAATCACATGAAATATCCCCTAGTCCTCAAACATGTGAAGAAATATAAATCAAAATGGGTATTCAACTTCATCAAATAAATAAGCAACATAGTTACCAACTTGATAAGAACTCTCTAAAGTTATAATTTTTAGAGGTTGCATTTAATGGTTTTTTAACCCTTGTTTCAAGAAGTGGCGCTACCGATATCAATCTTTTTTCCAAGGTTTTAAAATTACCACATTTTCCAACCATTTCATTAACAAAAACCTTAAAATTGACCCCTAATTCGAAAACTGACACTAACAACGACATCTTTTTTTAGATTAAAATTGCAATTTCATTGAAACCATGGAATTAATAATGAATACTATTGCAGCAAAAATCTTAAAATATCAATCCATGGATAAAAAAGTGGCACCTCGTTTTTTAAGGAAAAAATTACAACTTTTTTAAAATCTTGGCTTTGAAAATTGGTATCCTTGCAACCAAAATCTTAAAATCAACCCCTGAATCAAAACATGGTTTTACTAATAACATCCTCTATTTTTTTTCAACTTAAAATTACAACATTTTTCAAATTGTGGCCTAAAAGCCCGGTATTGTTCCAAACAAAATCATAAAAAAAGAAAAAGCATTGAGAAAATCTGAAAAAAAAATAAAACTCCAAAACATTAAAAAATATATCTTGTTTTAAATCAAATTAAAAGAACACACACATATTAAGTATTACAAAAAAACACAATTAAAAATAAATAAAAACATATTTAAAGAAAAAAAGAGAGAGAAACAAAAAAAACAATTAAAAAAAATAAAAACACCATTATTACAAAAATAAAAACAAATATTAAAATAAAATAAAATAAAACTAAAAAAACATTTTTTTTTTTTAAATAATACCAGCCTAGATCCATCTTAACCCTAGATCTATCAAGCGTTGGATCTATCAAGAGTCGAGAGGGATCAAATCTCTCAAGGTGCAAACCTATTTTAGACTACAAAACTTGAGGAAAGACTGACACCTTGAAAGATTTGATCCCTCTCAACGCTTGATACATCTAGGGTTAAGATGAACCTAGGCTAGTTTTAAAATTGAATTATTATTATAATATTAATATATTGAACTATTATTAACATTAATAGTTTAATCTAAATCTATAGTCTAAGAAAATGCTGAATCTACGTAATCATTATACAACATTCAACCTTAGAAAGATTAAATAATATTTTAAATCAGATTGCTTAAACAATGGTCAAGAAAAATGTAGAGGTATATTCCATACTTGCCATTAACCAAAAACCTCCCTGGTCAAAAACTGATTCGCTTTCCTTTCGTTCTTAATCCAGTGATTTAAGATTAAATACTTTAATGCAGATTACTCATAGTTTCAACATTTTCAGGTTTTCTTCTGTTTTTGAAACCTCTTTTAGAGTGCAAAACTTGAGAAAATATTTGCACCTTGAGAGATTTGATCTCTCTCAAAGCTTGATATATCTGGGGTTAAGATGGATCTAAGCTCGTTTCAAAATTAAATTATTATTATAACATTAATATTTTGAACTATTATTAATATTAATAATTTTATTTAAATCTACAGTCTAAGAAGACTTTGAATCCACATAATCAATATTGAGCATTCAACCTTAGAAAGATTAAATAATATTTTAATTGAGATTGCTTAAACACTGGTCGAGATAAATGTAGAGGTATATTCCATAGTGGTCATTAACCAAAAAACTCCCTAATCAAAATTCAAAACACTTTCCTTTCTTTCTTAATCCAACCATTTAAGATTAAATAGTTTAATGCAGATTACTCAAAGTTTAAACGTTTTAAGGTTTTCTTCTGTGTGTGTTTTGAAACCCCACATGTTTCCATATGTAGGTTTCAATTTTTAAAAACATTATGCATTCTTGATGGTTTTATAGTAGATTATATTTTCACATTCTTATTGGGGTATAACAATCATGTTTGGTTGAGAAAGATTAAAAGTCTCTATATATCTATGAGAATTTTGGTCTTTTATGGAGGACAAACCATCAATGAATCAACATTTATACTCATGATTTATATGTGCTTCTAGGTAATTATGTGCAGATATATTAACAAGTAAATTTATATTGTTTGGGAATTGACTTCCCTAAGAGGGAAGATATGCAAGAGAACTGATATTTAAACCAAAAAAATAGATTGAATTGATTCACTGCTATCATCTTCTAAATGTCTTAGTCATGGAGCTTGTTTAATCAATCCAAAGAAATATGTTATATATCCAATAGTATCACATCCACATTATGGATATGAAAAAAATAGTGTTTGATATGTTCATGTATGTAATTATGTATACTGTGCCATTCACAAAACACAATAACATTAAGATCTAATTTATATATTAAAATCTCTATGATTTGTCATACATTATACTATTTTTTTGTGTTTTTCTCTATGAAATTGATATTCAACTTCGCTTTTTTTTTATGGCTCTTTCAATTCTGGTTTTCTTTCTAGGTTTTTTTCAGGGAGAAAATTCAATTTTATAGGGGCTCTATAGATCTATGTAGGTTAGATCTTTTCATGTCAAAGTTGGTCATGACATCAATATAAAGTTGTTAATTGCACATGTATACAATAACTTCATCAAATCTTGATTTGAAAAAGTGCATATTCTTCTTTTCTTCTCCTATTATAAATGATGAGTGATATTCAACAGTATGTCTTGGTTGCATTCAATGATCAAATTTGTCTAGTCACAATTTCGAGTTTTGGGATGGATAATTGTATTCTTGATGTGTGTGTGTATGTGTGATGGAGCCAATTTATTTTTTAATGTAACATTATGTACATACGTGAAAAGATATCCCCATATTGAGTTATAGAGTGCCTCTCTGTGCAATTAAAAAAAACATAATCATAATAATAATAATAATAATAATAATACATTTAAAAAAATAAAAATAAAAAACTACAAAATGTATAAAAAATCAAAAGAAAAAATAAAATTGAGATGGGGGCGATGCTCCCCACCCAACCTCTTGAGCCCCCTCCCCACACAACTATACCAAATTGGCAGGGTGGGAGGTGGCACAATGCCCAGCATCACCACCTTACTCAATTTCGATTTTTTTAATGTTTTTTGAATTCGTATTTTAAGGTTTTTTAATTTGTGTTTTAATTTTTTTTTTTTTAATTTGATATTTGATATTTTTAATTAATTTATTTTTTAAGTTTTTTAAATTTATTATGTCGAAGGTGTATTTTAAGGGGAGGTTCTTCTCATTTTTTTTGTCGTCTGTCCATGACCTATGAAACATTGACATCTGTTTTTTTTTTTTTTATCGACGGTTTTCATCGTGCATCCATGTCCACAACCCATGACCTATCAAACACTGACATCTATGATTTTGTTTTTATCCATGTTTTTCATGGCGCAGTAGTTTTCCAGTCTGTATTAGAGAAGAAAGTTAGATGGTAGTGGCCCTAGCAATACTCATTCGCACTGCCTCCGTCCCATGACATAAAGAAGGCTCATCTGTGAGATTTCTTACAAAAATACGCGACGAGAATTGAACGACATCTTGAATGTACAAGTTTAAATTCCCAAAGTAATCCATTATCAAGCTCATGGGTAAGCCCTCGTATTCGATTTATTCTATTAATTTTTGTTGGAATCCTCATTTTTGAAAGTATATTGGAATCTACTTTAAAATTCTTCTTTTGCTCAGCTCAAATCTATGTGGAGAGAAATTTGTTAACCCAATTTTTCCTTGGATTGAAAGTTATGATGTCTCTAGTTTCATACCCAAATGCATAGTAACCCAAAACCTCAAAAGTTCCATAAGTAAGAGAAATGATAAACATGGCCAGGCCCATAATTTGCCCAAATTTATGCTTCTGATCTACCACAAACTCCATGGGAAACACCATGTCGACCCTTTCAAAGGTATATATTTCCATATTCTATTAATTTTTGTTGGAATCCTCATTTTTGAAAGTATATTGGAATCTACTTTAAAATTCTTCTTTTGCTCAGCTCAAATCTATGTGGAGAGAAATTTGTTAACCCAATTTTTCCTTGGATTGAAAGTTATGATGTCTCTAGTTTCATACCCAAATGCATAGTAACCCAAAACCTCAAAAGTTCCATAAGTAAGAGAAATGATAAACATGGCCAGGCCCATAATTTGCCCAAATTTATGCTTCTGATCTACCACAAACTCCATGGGAAACACCATGTCGACCCTTTCAAAGGTATATATTTCCACTCCAACACCATTTAACAAAATTGAATGACATMTTGAATGTACAATTTTAAATTACCAAAGGAATCCATTATCAAGCTTATGGGTAAGTCCTCTTATTCGATTTCTTCTATTGATTTTTGTTGGAATCCTTATTTTTGAAAGTATATTGGAATCCACTTTAAAATTATTCTTTTTCTCAGCTCAAATCTATGTTGAGAGAAATTTATTAACCCAATTTTTCTTTGGATTGAAATTTATGATGTCTCTGGTTTCATACCCAAATGCATAGTAACCCAAAATCTCAAAAGTTCCATAAGTAAGAGAAATGATAAACATGGACAGGCCCATAATTTGCCCAAATTTCTGCTTTTGATCTACCACAACCTCCATGGGAAACACCATGTCGACTCCTTCAAAAGTATATATTTCCACTCCAACACCATTTACAAAAATACGTGGTGAGAATTGAATGACATCTTGAATGTACAAGTTTAAATTACCAAAGGAATCCATTATCAAGCTCATGGGTAAGCCCTCGTATTTGATTTATTCTATTAATTTTTGTTGGAATCCTTATTTTTGAAAGTATATTGGAATCTACTTTAAAATTCTTCTTTTGCTCAGCTAAAATCTATGTTGAGAGAAATTTGTTAGCCCAATTTTTCCTTGGATTGAAAGTTATGATGTCTCTAGTTTCATACCGAAATGCATAGTAACACAAAACCTCAAAATTTCCATAAGTAAGAGCAATGATAAACATGGCCAGACCCATAATTTGCCCAAATTTCTTCTTCTGATCTACCACAACCTCCATGGGAAACACCATGTCGACCCCTTCAAAGGTATATATTTCCACTCCAACACCATTTACAAAAATTGAACGACATATTGAATGTACAAGTTTAATTTCCCAAAAGAATCCATTATCAAGCTCATGGGTAAGCCCTCGTATTCGATTTTTTCTATTGATTTTTGTTGGAATCCTTATTTTTGAAAGTATATTGGAATCTACTTTAAAATTATTCTTTTGCTTAGCTAAAATCTATGTTGAGAGAAATTTGTTAACCCAAATTTTCCTTGGATTGAAAGTTATGATGTCTCTAGTTTCATACCCAAATGCATAGTAACCCAAAACCTCAAAAGTTTCATAAGTAAGAGCAATGATAAACATGGCCAGGCCCATAATTTTCCCAAATTTCTATTTCTGATCTACCACAACCTCCATGGGAAACACCATGTCGACCCCTTCAAAGGTATATATTTCCACTCCAACACCATTTACAAAAATACACGATGAGAATTGAACGACATCTTGAATGTACAAGTTTAAATTCCCAAAGGAATCCATTATCAATCTCACAGGTAAGCCCTCATATTCGATTTATTCTATTGATTTTTGTTGGAATCCTTATTTTTGAAAGTATATTGGAATCTACTTTAAAATTCTTCTTTTGTTGAGCTCAAATCTATGTTGAGAGAAATTTGTTAACCCAATTTTTCCTTGGATTGAAAGTTATGATGTCTCTAGTTTCATACCCAAATGCATAGTAACCAAAAACCTCAAAAGTTCCATAAGTAAGAGCAATGATAATCGTGGCCAGGCCCATAATTTTCCCAAATTTTTTCTTCTGATCTACCACAACCTCCATGGGAAACACCATGCCGACCCCTTCAAAGGTATATATTTCCACTCCAACACCATTTAAAAAAATACGTGGCGAGAATTGAACGACATCTTGAATGTACAAGTTTAAATTCCCAAAGGAGTCCATTATCAAGCTCATGGGTAAGCCCTCGTATTCAATTTCTTCTATTAATTTTTGTTGGAATCCTTATTTTTGAAAGTATATTGGAATCTACTTTAAAATTCTTCTTTTACTCCACTCAAATCTATGTTGAGAGAAATTTGTTAACCCAATTTTTCCCTGTATTGAAAAATATGATGTATCTAATTTCATACCCAAATGTATAGTAACCCAAAACCTCAAAAGTTCCATAAATAAGAGCAATGATAAACATGTCCAGGCCCATAATTTGCCCAAATTTATGCTTCTGACCTACCACAACCTCAATGGGAAACACCATGTCAACCCCTTCAAAGGTATATATATTTCCACCCCAACACCATAAGGAATCATCCTAAAACTAGTAAAGGCCTCTAAATTAGTGGTATTTTTTTATATATTGCAACACATCCTCCACCATCAAGATCAACATTGCTAAAATGTTCACAACATCGATGAATATGCTGAAGGGATCCAGGTGGGTTAGGGTTTGAATCACGTTAAGGACCAATAGAAATGGGAAAATGATCCAGATGAAGATCATCTTTGCAACAATACCTAGTATTTTAGACCTGGCCAAGAGAGGAGAATGCAAAGGATTATAACCCATCTTGGCCTTTGATTTGTACATAAGAGATGATAAGCTATTTCATATGAATATAATATAACCAATGAAAAATCCCACCTGCATCAACACTATCATAATATCCACCATGGCCTTCCCTGCCTGTGTGCTTACAAGAAAACCCACATCGCCAAAGCTAGACCGACGCATCAAATAATGGAAAATGTGATAAGAATCTAAATAATTTTCCCAATTCTAAAATATCACTTCATTTTTGTTTCTTCTTATACTATTACTCTTAAACTGGCAAGCCACAGAAGGATTTTTTCTTATATCATTAATTTAATCAGCTGATTAGACAATGTTTTAGGAAAACAGAGTAGATTCTCAATCTTATTTCGAGACATTTCCCTTTTGTTTGGTTTGTTTTGTAATGTTGATGTCTCGCAGTTCATGGAAAATGGATTTAGTTATTATGAGAACTTAGCAAACTAGAGTTGCTACAACTTCAAACACAGGGACTAATAAAGCCAACCAAGTCAGTGTGGAGGTCTCTGTTCTTTTAGAAAACTTACTATTAATATTACTATGAGGATTTCAATATGAACTTGTATTAAACAAACCAAGAGACAACAATGAATGGAAATAAACAAAACTAAAGAGAATCGATGACTTGGAGCTCTCAAAACTCAAAGAAAAGATGACTAATAGTATGGGAAATATAAAGTTATTAACCTTAAGTTTCCAAAAGATAGAGAAAAATTGTAGAGAAAAAATGATTAACAGTTTGAAAAGAAGACATATAGGAGGATGCTACTCCATTGTTATCTACTAAAAATAGTTGAACCCAAAAAAATATATGTTTCTCATAATTAAATAGTTGAAATCACATTTTTAATAATCTTCCCCAAAGTATGTTTGTTTATATGGTACCAATAAGAAAATACACTTGCTCCAATTAATTTTGATAATGGTATTATGTATATATTAGTTTTTTATTCTTTTTGTGGGTGCTTTCTTATATTTAGAGTGTAAATTTAGTACTCTTATTTGCTCCATATTTGTTAAAAACATACCACTATATAAGAACTCAACTTGCAAAATTAAATATGCCTATACTAGCCCAACAATTAATGCACAACAAGTGCTAAGCAAACAATAGATTAGAAAATAGTGAACCCCCAACATGAATATAATGGCATGTTAAGAGTGGATATATTTACTTAGTTGGGAGTTTTCTCCACTATAAATCCCAATGTCATATATGTGTTCATGCGTGTGTATATGTGGGATATTAGAAGCATTTAATGTGCAAGTTTTCTATATGTTGTTAAACAATATTCATATAATAAGGAGAAGTGTATAGAGAGTATACCAATGCTTGATTTGGATTGAGTGTTTTATCTAGGGTTTTATATAGAAAATCATAAATTTCACAATGAAAATGGCAGTTTGGTAATTTTTTTATATGAAACCATTGCATATAAGTTTGTTAATATTTATATGTGAAATTTGTGTCATATTGAGTTGTTAAGTTTGTAGATTATGTTTGTGCTGGAAAAGAAGGGGGGTTGTGATGTTTCTCACAATTACATGTGTAACATGCCCTCACTCAATGTTTCACATTTAATATAGATTTTTCTTGTCTCTTTTGGTTTTGATTCTTTCATATATTTTCTAGCATGCTTCAAGTTGTTTTAGGGTTCACCCCCTCTTGATGTATGACCTCCTTCCCTCTTAAAACAAGTTTAAACTTGACCTAACCCAATTTTGCTTCTATAGGTTACAGGTTAAGTAGTATAGTAATCCTCCACATAAGCAAGCAAGATTATTGGAGTAGTAATAATATTAGGAAAAATATTGATGTGAGAGACAATCAATAATTCCCATTCTAGATTTCAAATCTACCATTTATGCACAAAGATGAAACCGTTCATTTTCCTCAACTGGTGAAAACTAAAGTAGTTAGGTTCCTTCTGGTCCACACATGTTTCATATACATTTATTTTGTCTTTATTGAGGACTAGGAGTTGACATGGACTTCACACGGTAGATCCACATGGAAAGTAAACACCAATATTCATTAATGTTCTTAACAAAGTATCATCACTTACTTTTTATTCCTAATCCAACAATCCATCACTACATCTCCTCAAACTACTAGAATTTGGAAAAATTAGATGGAAACTTGGTGAAGGTCACTCAAAAAGTTTTTAAAATTTATCATACATCCTCGATTTCAAGTAATCCAATGGAGATCAAAGCATCATTATTCTCTTGGAAAACTGTTTTTAATAAATGATCAACATGTTTAATCACATTTATGGTCATATCTACATTTGAAAGAGCCACATCAGGCTTTCGTCCATATTCTCTCACAAGAACAAATAACACATGACAATCATATGTGTTAAACCTTTAATTGATGTTACTTGGAAACGAGAACATGGTTCCTCCTAGAAAATTCTTTCGTATACATTTAGAAATCAACTATGACAACGCTTAACCATTTTAAAGATCATTTTAATACATTATTTATGAACCACATTCAATGGATCCTCTATTGGTTATCCATGAACCATCCAACACACTTCTCTTATCTTCAATCAACATATTGTTCCAATTCACTTTGGTGTTTCCTTTCCCTAGCTTCAGAGGCATGCTAGTTTTAAATTTTTTTTTTTTTTTTTTTAATTGTGTTTTTTTAATTTTTTTCTATTTTTTTACTATTCTATTTACTCAAAATGTGTTTTTTTAATATTTAAAAAAATGGATTTTTCCATTTCATTTTTTTTTTCTTTTTTCGTTTTTTCTGAGTGTTTTTTATTTTTTTATGATTTTATTTGAAACAGTATCGGGATTTTAGTCCATAGTTTGAATAATGTTGTAATTTTAAATCGAAAAAAAGGTACCACTTGTAGCACCATTTTTTTTTTATCCGGGGGTTGATTTTAATATTTTGGTTGTAAAGATATTGATTTTTAAGGCCATGATTTCGAAAATGTTGTAATTTTAACCTCGAAGAAAAGAGGGGATCCCACTTTTCAATTTGGGGATTGATATTTTAATATTTTGGTTGCAACGATACTAATTGTTAAATCCACAGTTACATTGAAGTTGTAATTTTAACCTTGAAAAAAATAAGCGGTACCACTGTAAGCGCCACTTTTTTATTAGGGGGTCAATTTTAAGGTTTTTGTTGGAAATATTCTGATGTTGTTAATGACATGGTTACAAAAGGTGGTAATTTTAACACCCACCCCCCTCGAAAAGAAAATATCTTTGCCAATAACAACACTTTTCAATCTGAGGGTTGATTTTAGTGTCTTTTACCAAAAAATGTGGTATTTTAGGGCTAGAGTTCTCATTTAGAGGTCATAGTTTGTGTCAAGTCGGTAACTATATTAACCACCAAGGTGATATTATAATAATGTTATAATGTTAATGTCACCTAGGGGGTCATCATCAAGGAAGTGTATCCCCATACGAAGTAGGTGCATAAGAGGAGCATTCAACAAAGAATGATAGTCCACAATACTAAGGTGTAATTCACCCCCATATGCTAGGGCACTCATCCACAAGGCCTAAGTACCACAATACCACATCAAAACACAATATATCACCATAATATTGAAATATAACATGTCCACCCATAGTACATCAATAATAAACCATTGAAAATCCGAATATGCTCCAATGGTAGAGATAACCAAGTGTCCTTAGAAACATACTTTCCTCTAAACACTACGCACCCACAATCATTTGTGGTCGAATAAGACATAAAGGAAGTGTCGAGGAAAGTATGTGCCCCATATGTTTGTCAAGTACTCCATGGTGTCATCCTATAAATCATGTCTTTTGATGAAAATTCACCAATATTATGATAAAAATCACAAGGGTTTTCCCTCATATAATATGAGGGACAACAAAGAGATCAAATAAAAGTGGGTTTATAGATACCCAACTCAATACAAGAATGTTCATAGAATAAGTACAATTAAGAGTGGGTTTATGGATACCTAACACAATATATGGTTGGTCATGGTCAAAATACAAATGAGAGTGTGTTTATGGATACCCAACTCATTACAAATGAGAATGAATATGACTTTACCCAATTCAAATACAAATGAGAGTAGTTTTATGGATACCCAATTAAATACAATTGGGAATGAGAGTGGTTTTATGGATACCTAGCTCAATACAAAGGTTGATTGTGGTTGAAATAGAAGATTACATCCATGTTATCAACGTTCCCCCTTAATATGAGAAAATGGGCCTAAAAGAGAAGGCATTACATAAGATACGCATCCCCCCTTAATGGTGAACACGGGCCATATAATTAAGACATTACATAGCATCCCCCTTGAATTCCATATCTCCGACACCAATATGTTTCTATAAGTTGGTGAATATGGCTTGTGACTAATATATAGTGAAAATATAGGTATGTTGGTCTGTTGAAAGTTCAAAAAATGACTCAAGCTATCCCCGAGAATGAATTTGTTGAATATAGTGCATCCAAAATGGACCATCATAATGTCAAGAGAGATACACTAAAATATGCTAATAATCCTCTATCTATCCAAAAAAAGGAGTGCTTGAGGAAGCACTCATCAAAGGTACATCAATAAAATGAGCTACATCAATAAGAGGAGATACATCAGTGTTGGAATACTAAGAGAGGGGGTGAATTAGTTTGAGCACTTTTCTTTCTTTAACCACAATATAAAATCTTCAATAATATTCAATAGTTTATCATTAACATTCAATATATCATCAATACCATAATATAGTGCATAAAAAACACATAAACACAGTACACCATAATTTTACGTGGAAACCCAATGCGGGGAAAAACCACATAATGCTTTTCTTATTTATCAATATCAAAGAGTACATTCATTGGAAGCGCTAACTGTTGAAATATTGTAAATTCGAAGGATATTCTAATTCTATTTGAGTTGTTATTATATAGATCAAATCCCCTTTTTCGGATTGATCAAGTCATGTCAATATATATTTTTATATTATATTAGGCCCTATTGTGCCTTTGTAAAAGTTGACCCAATTGTGTCTTAACAATTATAAGTAAATTAAGAGGCTAAAGTGACAAGTCAACCCAAACCTAATTATAGGCTGGCCAGATCACTATTTATAAGAGAGGCCAGTGCCTCATTTGCACACTCATCATACTAGCTTTGTAGCTATGAAGAAGTGCACAAGTCTTAGAGGAGTAGTTGTTGCAACTGGGGGTGACGTCAAGGATAAATCTTGGTCTATGTATTAGTATTTCTTGGTTAAGTGGTGCACTACTCTTCCTAGTGAAGGCCTATAGGAGGATCTTATGTTTGGTCTTTGGTCTATCTATATTGAGGAAGTTTTTGTTGGGTTTTCTCCCCCATGAGGGTTTCCCGGGATAATCTGTGTGTCTCTATTGTTTATGTGATTTACTCTCTTTCAATGATCTTATTTATGTAGATAAATTGCTAAATGATTATAATAACAAAGAAGAATCGTAACTGCTAGTTGTATAAGTAAAACTTCAACATGGTATCAAAGCAAGCCTGAAAGAAACCAACTCATGGTTTATAAGAAGTGACTAGCCTCAATGCACCCTCTCCAAAAATCCATTTTTCAGTATTGCAGTTGTTGCAGAATTAGGGTTTATGTATAAACCCTGAGTGTGAATTTTTCCCTTTTTACGAAGGACGTTGGGGAAAGTAACCACATCTAGGATCTCTCCCTAGGAAGCCGCATCTAGTCCCTGGATCAAAATTTTTAAATTTGAAGTTTGAAAAATTAGGGTTTCCTCATAAAACCCTAAGTTGCATTTGCAATATCAACTACAACTGCAGTATCAGTTGTAGTATCAGTTGCATCTTCAGTTGCAGTTCCTTCCTGCCATTTCCTTCATGTTAGTTGCAACACCAATTGTAGTGAAAGTTTTTTTGAAGTGTTGGGATTGATTTTTATTGTCCTACTGCACCTTACCCTAGTAAATCTCCAGCTACCTTTAAATTACAATTTGAAACACCTTTGAAGTTTTAAAGATTTGTTATTTATTAGCTACCTTTAAATTACAATTTGAAACACCTTTGAAGTTTTAAAGATTTGTTATTTATTATCGCTGCTTCTGAATGGTGCCACTACCTATCGATACTATTATAGGTATATACTTACATATGTTCAAACTATATCATTATTCTAAAGGGTATTTGCAAGAGAAATGATCTTTTATCTAAACAACAATCGTAGATTCAGAAGGATCTCAGATCTAGCACATTTAGAGGAACAATGCACCCCAGGTTTGATTAATTTGATATGCCTCTATTTGTTATAGAATTATTGTGATCTTATGAATATCTAGGTTGCATTTTGGTCTGTTGAAGCTATCATACTAACCATTGGTCAAAATTAAAGTCAAAGTATTAGATTAATTAAATTTGAGATTATAGATTTTATTCCCTAACTCAGATTTATATCAAGATAGCATATTGTCTTAGTATAGAGGACAAGTTGAAGATAATACTTGTCATCTTTAGTGAGGGAGACTTAGAAGAAAATAAAAAACACTCATACTTGAGGACAAGACTCCAAGTTCTAGGTTTGATGGATTAAGTTGATAAGATTAAATTTTCACATGTCAAGTTTGATAAATGCCTCATTACAAGTAAACACTATAGTTGTGATAGCAATCTTTGAAATTTTTTATACTTGGTAGCATGTGAGCATTAGATCCGAAAATATCTTTTAAACGACAATGGTTGAGTTTTTTTGCATGAGTTATTTAACCATTTAGGAAATTGACGAAAGAGGAAGAATTAATGAAGAAACATAGTAGCCATTAAGCAATATACATATATGGAAATAAGCATGAAAAACAACAAACCATAAACACCAAAGTGATAACGGAGTTCGGCAATATCACCTATGTCTCCGAGCCTTTGTCTCAGTGGGTGATATTTCTGTTCAAAAATTTAAAAGTACATCATAAAAGTTCCAAAAGGATTACAAACTAATCTGGTCATGTTCTACAAGATCTCAAGAACCCAACAAAATTGACGACACTGAAAATGGATGAATGAAGCTCCCAGAAATGGCTCGCAAAGGTGCACTCCTCAATAGCTTCCTTGCATAAAAATGGCTTTGTCTCAACAATTCATGAGCATTTCTCTGATCAAAACCTCCTTAATGGATTCAAGAACCTCTGGTTCATATATGCCTAAAGTGGGTAACAAACTCCCAACTTTCCCCTAAGATCTGGCCTCAAAAAGGGCCCAAGATCCTCCAAAAATGGATTAAATCTCCCAAATCTGGCTAATAATCCATTAAATTTTTTTATTGTAAAGTCAAAAACCCACTTTGGGCTTAAATTAGTCCCAAATCCTTTTTCATGGGCTCCTCATCACTTGGGCACCTCCATGTGGCCTCAGGCTGGTGCACACTTGCTGGCCCCCTTTCGAACATGGCTCCTAGTCATAGGTGTTGGGTCATGTGGCCGCATCTTTATACACCACGCGACCATCAGTTAAGCTCGGGGTTGATTAGCTCCAGGTTATGCACCCTGGTCAGTGAGCTAGCCCAACCGACCGACGCTAACCCCAAATCTTCCTCACTAAGTTCTAACCAGTGTGCATATGTTACATGGATAAGACCGCGGGCTAGCTCCATGAATACCACGCCAAACCATAGGCATGGGCCTGGGTCATATTACAACGGTCGTATGCGATGCGTCGAGCGGCTGGGGCCTAGCCCCATCCCTTTACTCCACCATTCCAAACAACACATCAGTTTAAATATAAACTTGCAACCATAACAAAAAAGTGACAATGCAGGTGGGCTAGTAGCCCGACCCCTGCCAAGCCATTCACCCGGAATGGAGGTCATGGGGTCAACTCCCTAGAAGTCATAAACCTTTACAAAAAAACCAATGAATGGGTGCCACGTGGTAGCCCATGACTAGGCCATGTGGAACCTTACCACTTGCCCACAAACTACCGTGTGTCAAGTGATCACTGGTCCACACAATTGCCTATGTGTCTGCCCTGTCACATGCCAATGTTCTTTCCACGTCAGCCAACTTCCACGTGTCGTATGGTTCTACGACCTTTCCATGTCATTCGTATGGATGTGCCATGTGTCACCATAGGAATCATCCACATGTCACCATCAACAACCCAGCCAGTGCCAATGCATCACTACCACATCACCTGTACAATCAGTTGCCACGTCAACACTGTATGGACTGTACAATCATCAAATTTTGCCTATTTTGAAAAATGAACAGAACGCGATATATTTCACATACGAAATTTGTTTAAGCCCATTCAAGTTGCGTTGGGTTCATAACATTGAGGCCTACGCATATGTCCATTTTGAAGAGATTCTAAGAACTTTGATTTATATGCCTTCCTGGACCCATCTTGGCATCTGGATCCAATTCTAGATCACACCTCCCCACTAAAGACATTTTTGTCCTCCAAAAGGTTACAAAATGGACCTTACTAATTACATACTCATAAGGAAAAACAAAACACTATCTTCTTCAAAATGATGTTATAACAGGTCATCATTTCAACATGTGTGATTACATTAATGGAAACAAAATACAATGAAGATGTGACATCCACTTCTGGCATAACCAAGTGACTTTTTTCTTTCCTTAATGGTGTTCCTCTTGCTTTGCTGGTAATACCTCTTCCTTTGTGAGTACATGCACAATCCTTTTTTCCTTCTTTGGATGAAGCTCCAGATTAAGCTTCCAACATTTAGCCTTTTGATGTCCACCCTTGTTGCAATAAGTGCAGAGGTTTTTCGGCATCCAGACTTGTTTTCCCTTCTCTTTCTTCCATAGTGGAGTTGAGTCTTTAAGTCGTGTCTCCTTCTTGGTCGACATAGATTTCTTGTACAAAGTTTGTCTCTTCCAAGACTTGGCAACACAATGCTTAGGTGAATGACAAAAAATACAAGGATACATATTCCACAAGTTTCGGATTACATGATTATGTTTTTTATAATCAAGAAGAGATTTGGAACAACCATGACCATTATACCTTTCTTGTTGATCTTCACTTTTCTTTGGAGATGAATTTCATTTACTATCACCATCATGGCGTGATTCACCATCACCTTTCGCGAAGTGTTCGCGCAATGAATTAAGTTGGTCATTCGAAGCATTACTTGCTTTCAATGTTTTGGAGCATTCTCCAATCTCAACTTCGCCATATCCCAATCCTAAATGGAGAGGTATTTCCACAACCTCTATGGGTTTAATGATACATTGGCCCTTATTTCCAAGGCCCTTTCCTTCATATCCCATCTTGGTTAGCAATTTCAAACCTATACCTCTTGTATGTTTTTCAAATGCACTAAAAGAACCATCTTGATGGGAACAATGCGAAATTGATGAATCATGTGTGATTACATTAATGGAATCAAAATACAATGAAGATGTGACATCCACTTCTGGCAAAACCAAGTGACTATTTTCTTTCCTTCATGGTGTTCCTCTTGCTTCGCTGGTAATACCTCTTTCCTTGTGAGTACATGCACAATCATTTTGTCCTTCTTTGGACGAAGCTTTGGATTAAGCTTCCAACATTTAGCCTTTTGATGTCCACCCTTGTTGCAATAAGTACAGAGGTTTTTTGGCATCCATACTTGTTTTCCCTTCTCTTTTTTCCCTTATGGAGCTGATTCTTTATGTCATGTCTCCTTCCTGGTCGACATAGATTTCCTGTACAAAGTTTGTCTCTTCCAACACTTGGCAACACAATGCTTAGGTGAATGAAAAAAAGTACAAGGATACATATTCCACAAGTTTCGGATTACATGATTATGTTTTTTATAATCAAGAAGAGATTTGGAACAACCATGACCATTATACCTTTCTTACTGATGTTCACTTTTCTTTGGAGATGAATTGCATTCACTATCACCATCATGGAGTGATTCACCATCACCTTTCATGAAGTGTTCCCACAATGACTTAAGCTGTTCATTCAAAGCATTACTTGCTTCCGATGTTTTGGAGCATTCTCCAATCTCAACTTCACCATATCCCAATCCTAAATAGTGAGGTCCTTCCACAACCTCTATGGGATTAATGATACCTTGGCCCTTATTTCCAAGGCCCTTCCCTTCATATCCCATCTTAGTTAGCAATTTCAAACCTATACCTCTTATATGTTTTTCAAATGCACCAAAAGAACCATCTTGATGGGAACAATGCAAAATTGATGAATGTTCCACTGCATACCTCATAGATGTTTTCTTAATTGGGTGTAGAAGGAAATTCCTTCAATTCTTCTTTTCTTTTGTTGTTCTTTGAAGCTTTCTCTTGAACCAATCTCTTTCATTCCAAGTAATCTTCATACAACACTTTCACCATCTCCAACATGGCAAAGAGAGTTTTTCGCATATCCTTCTCATATTGAGAAAGTCCCTCTTTATGTGCCATTTTCTCAACTGATATGAGCTTTTCCCTGGTAAACATGCAAACTCAAAAACCAACCGTCAACTAGCTCTGATACCACTTGATCCGAAAAGATCTTTTAAATGACAATGATTGAGTTGTTTTGCATGAGTTATTTAACCATTTAGGAAACTGATGAAAGAGGAAGAATTAATGATGAAACATAGCATCCATTAAGCAATATACATATTTGGAAATAAGCATGAAGAACAACAAACCATAAACACCAAAGTGATAACGGAGTTCGGAAATATCGCCTACGTCTCCGAGCCTTTGTCTTAGTGGGTGAGGCTTTCTTATTCCTGTTAAAAGCTTTAAAATTACATCATAAGAGTACCAAAAGGATTAAAAACTGATTTGGTCGTGTTCTACCAGATCTCAAGAACCCAACAAAACTGATGGCACTAAAAACGGATGAACGAAGCTCCTAGAAATGGCCCGCAAAGGTGCTCTCCTCAATAGCTTTCCTGCATAAAAATGGCTTTGTCTCAAAAATTCATCAACATTTATCTAATATGAACCTCCTGAATGGATTCAAGAACCTCTAGTTTATATAGGCCTGAAGTGGGTAACAAACTCCCAACTTCCCCCAAAAATCTGGCCTCAAAAAGGGCCCAAGATCCTCCAAAAATGGACTAAATCTCCCAAATCTGGCTAATAATCCATTAAAAATATTTATTATAAAGTCAAAAACCTACTTTGGGCTTAAATTAGGCACAACTCCTTTTTTGCGGGCTCCTGGTCACTTGGGTGCCTCCATGTGGCCTCGGGCTGGTGTGCACTTGCTGCCTCCCTTCCGAACCTGGCTCTTGGTCATAGGTGCTAGGCCATGTGGCCACACCCTTATACAACATGTACTCATCAGTTAAGCTATTGGTTGATCAACTTCAGGTTATGCACCCTGGCCGGTGGGTTAGCCTGACCGACCAACGCTAACCCCAAATGTTCCGCGCTAAGGTCTAACCGGTGGGCATATGTTACATGGATAAGACCACAGGCTAAGTCCATGAATACCATGCCAAACCTTAGGCATGGGCCAGGGTCATATTACAACGGTCGTATGCGACGCGTCGGGGGGCTGGGGCCTAGCCCCAGCCCTTTACTCCACCATTCCAAACAACACATCAGTTTAAATATAAACTCGCAACCATACTAAAGAAGTGAAAATGCAGTCGGGTTGGTAGCTTGGCCCCTGCCAAGCCATTCTCCTAGACCAGACATCATGGGGTCAACTCCCCGGAAGTCATAAAATTTTACACAACAACCAATGAATGGGTGCTACGTGGCAGCCCATGACTAGGCCATGTGACACCTTACCACTTGCCCACAAACTGCCACATGTCAAGCGATGACTAATCCACACAACTTCCTATGTGTCTGCCCTGTCACATGCCACTGTACCTGCCACATTAGCCAGCTGCCACATGTCATACGGTTCTATAACCGTGCCACATCAGTCGTATGGACATGCCACATGTCACCCTTGCAGTGGTTCCACGTGTCACCATAGGACTCGTCCACCTGTCTCCATTAACTGCCCATTCAACACCAATGCATCGTGCCACACCACCTATATCGTTGTACGACCTATACAATCAAATACCATGTTAGCACTGTATGGACTGTACAATCATCAAATTTTTCTTGTTTGGAAAAATGAACAGAACACGATATCTTTCGAAGAGATTCTAAGAACTTTGATTTTTAGGCCTTCCTGGATCCATCTTGGCTCCTGAATCCAATTATGGATTGGCATTATTAAGATAAATGCTTATTGTAATCGTTTACCAAATACAACTAACATCTCATCTAGGAGAAACTTCTTATTTTGTTTCCAGGTTACCATGGAGGAATGATTGATCACAACACTAGAAGAGTGTTGCTCTAATTTCTTATTATTGTATTTCTTACTTTTGGCCCTTGTTTCAGGTAGGTCACAAATGATAACTTTGAAGGAGCTATTGTAACGATTGTTCTTTCTATTGTTTTATTATTATTATAAAGATTATTATTCTTGTCTATTGTTTCTCCCTTGTTGTTCTTGTTTTGGTCAGGTCATAGGTGATAACCCTAAGGGAGATATAGTGACGATTGTAGGAGGAAACATATTAGATGAGACATGGAGCAGACTATCCAAGTTGTATACATGACCATATATATCTATGTACCGAAGAAGAAGAAGCTACTTTTGCTAGATAAAAACATATCATATGGAGATAGATCATGAGGAGCAAAAGGCTCCAAAGATGAAAAAACAAATCCCTCTAGTGCAGTTGATCACTATTCAAATCATCGGAAATAGTTAGTAGATCCATAAGAGCCTACCCATAATCAATGCAATAACCAGGAAGATACCAACATGGTCCCATGACACTTTGTAGGATGCAAATCCATATAGCATTGATGATCCATATCAGAGAGAGTAGACGACTTTGAGGATTATATAGATCTAGAGGGAGTCGAGTTTTAGAGGGAGTATGAATACTCAAGAGTGAGCCTCATCTCAGAGAGGATCAGATGGGAAAAAGGTACATCTTCCAGGACCGAAAAATAGATGCCATGAGTTGAGAAAACTAAATCATAGCTTCAGAGACTTCTAGGAGTTGTGAAATCTCATGGGAAGATTCTCTTGTTTCATTAAGAGAGGAGGAAGCCAATCAGAACGATTGGGATATGGATTTTTCCTTGAGACCAAAAGGGAAGTAAGTGGTGATTTCCAAGATTGATCTAACAGATCAAGCATGTTGCAGATAACAATATAAAGATGTACAAATCTTGATTTGTGTCCATAGGATTCTCCCAACAAGAGGGAGAAGACTATGATGAGACACTTTCTCTAGTAATCAAAGAAACAGTTCCAGTGTTCATCAGAACAACCATGCTTCCGATATGGTATGAGATTCATAGGGAGAAGTCCATGTATTTGAGATTGAGTTGCCTCCATGAAATAAGAAAAGATACCTTCAGTATCAATCACTCTCAGTTTAAGATGAAGTTGTTTCCATGATAGAATAGAGGAGCTATTCTCAGAGTTCAACAACTACAATGAGAATAGAGAAGTCATTCTTAGCTTAAAAAAGAGTAGTTGTAGGTGCAAAGTCCCAGTTCCAGAAGGAATAGTTGCAGAAAAAGTAGAGGACATACTCTCAGACAGTGAGAAAAATAGTGCTTTGTAGAAAGCACATAGAACCAACACATGATTATGCAGATTGAGTTGCAGTTGAGAAAGTGTACTAGGTTGGTACAATGTGATGTGAAAAATTGGTTTTGAAGTACAGGACAAGAAGACTCATGTCTGCAAGTTGAAGAAAGATCCAAAAGCTTGGTATGGTAGGATTGATAGTTTTTTTATGAGCTTGGGACTTACCAAGAGTAAATTTGATTATAATATTTACTTCAAGGTTATGAATGATGACCCAATTGTATTGCTACTATATGTGGATGACTTATTATTGATAGGAGAAGAACATCTAATCACAGATTGGAAAAGGAAGATCACTATAGAATTTGAAATGAGGACCTAGGTCCGGTGCACTATTTCTTAGGTCATGAAGTATGGTAGAGCACAGAAGATATTTTTCTTATTCAAGGAAAGTGTGTTGTGGAAACTCTGAAAAGATTCAACATGATGGACTGTAAAACCATGTCTAGTCCTATGGAGACGAATATGAAGTTATTGATTGATACTTCGTCAGAAATAGTTTATGTTACTATATAAAGACAAATGATTGGTTTGTTGATATATTTGAAGAATACCAGACCAGATATATACTTTGTCGTGAAAACCTTGAGTCATTATTTGGTGGAGCCGGGGCATGTTCACCTGGTAGCTGCAAATCATGTGATGAGATACCTTGAGGAGAAAACAAACACTTCAAGATGTTGATTCAGTTTGGGGTCAGCCATGACTTCATGGCAAAGTAGGAAGCAATCCAATATTTCTCTCAGTATGGTAGAAGTGGAGTACATTGCAACATGTTCCACTAGTTGTGAAGCCATATGGATTCATAATTTGTTGACAGGTCTATTCGATCTGTAGATGGAAGCTACCATGATTCTATGTGATAACCAAAGTTACATAAAGATGATGAAGAACCCAATGTTCCATGATAAGATGAAGCATATAGATATTCGGTATCACTACATTCATGAAATGGTGCATAAGGGAGTTGTAAAGCTTCAATATGTTGCCACAAATGAGCAAGTTGTAGATGTGTTGACTAAGCCTTTGTCTAGTGTGAAGTTTGAGTACTTCCAAGAAAATATTGGTGTAGTCTGAAAGGACCTCCCTCGAAAGGGGGAGCGATGCCGATGATACTATGGTATCTTGACCAACATCAGATAGCTCAGTTAGTATTTTATATCCTAGGGGACTGATCATCCTTGGGAAGATCCCGAAGGTTCGGTAAGGATAGTATGTCAGAGTACTTGTGAATTTATATGTTAGTTATGGTCAGTAGTAGTAGCTCAGTTGGGATTTTATATCCTAGGGAATATTATGATTCCTGGGAAGATCTCGAAGGTCTAGTAAGGATGGTCTATCAGAGTACCACGTGGTATCTTGTTAGGATTTTATATCCTAGGGAATATTACGATTCCTAGGAAGATCCCAAAGGTCCGGTAAGGACGGTCTGTTGGAGTACCACAAATGTTTTTTTTGATGCACCTGCCTCATTCTGTTGCCACATATAGATGCTGATGTTCCAACTTCATGTTTTTTATGATGATGTTCCAGCTTCGTGCTGTTGATGTTGATGTTCTAGCTTTATGTTGTTGATGATGTTTCTCCAACTCTGTGCTGCAGATGATGATGATGTTCAGTTTCTATTGATGTTGATGATGAGAAATTTTTTTGATGACCTATAGATATGACTGACAGTGTTCCCAATGTTGATGACGACATCCCCTCCTCTTAATGATGTATTGAGTCCAGTCACTTATTATTTATGTTATCAGTAGAATACCCTTCTTATTAAGTGGGAGTATTGAAATATTGTAACTTTGAAGGATATTCTAATTATATTTGAGTTATTATTGTATAGATCCAATCCATTTTGTGGATTTATCAAGTCGGGTTAATATATATTTTTATATTATATTAGGCTCTATTGTGCCTTTGTAAAATTCATCCCTATTGTGCCTTGACAGTTAAAATTAAATTAAGAGGGTAAAGTGACAGGTCGGCCCAGACCTAATTTTGGTTGGCCATACCACTATTTATAACAGAGGCTAGTTCCTTATTTGCACACTCATCACACTAGCTCTGCAACTATGAAGAAGTGCACAAGTCTTGGAGGAGTAGCTACTACAACTGGGGGTGACGTCAAGGAGGGATATTTGTCTATGTCTTGGTGCACTACTCTTCCTAGTGAAGGAGTAGAGGAGAATATTTTGTTCGGTATTTGGTCTATCTATATTAAGGAAGTTGTTTTTGGGTTTTCTCCCACATGAGGGTTTCCCAGGATAATTTGTGTCTCTCTATTGTTTCTTTGATTTCCTCTCTTTCAGTGATCTTATTTATGCAACCAATGTGATAAATTATTATAATAATAAAGAAGAACCGTAAATTCTAGTTGTATAAGTCTATTTCTCCAGCTACAACTAGAAGGAGGATCCAACCCCCTATTTACAGGCTTCAACCTGAAGGAATCTCCAACTCTCTAATTTATCGTCTCTAACTGAAAGGAGGCTACAACCCGCTTTCCTTCCCCCGTCCAACTGCCATGAAATATAAATGTAGACCAATTTGTCACTACCTTTGTCATTGTAACCGATAACCTGTTATTGTTGTTGTTGTTGTTGTTGTTTTTGATACTTATGTTGTTGCTAGTGATTTCAATATATCATCAATACTACAACCACACATACCTCATACCAAGATCCACAAGATAGTTCTCCAAATCAAATGCTTATGAATCACTAAGTATTTGTTCCTGATTTCTTCAAAATACACACCCTAATATACACAGGAAGAAATATCTTCAACCTATAGCTAATATGGGTTTTAGATATTTGATATTCAACATTTTTTCTTCATAGGTCCGTAACCCATACACTATCTTCTCGTAGATGTAGGTGCTTTTCCTTACTGAAGCTCACAAATGTATGTGTATTTCCTTTTGTAACTTGTGGATTTGCGCAAAGAACCTAGATCTATAAATTTTTCTCCATACGTTTGACTCCTACAAACTTCTATCTTCACTGGACTTCACTGACTTCGAATTATTACCTTTAGATATGCTAATTAGTATTCACAGAATTCATATTCCAATTGACTCTTCTCTGTGTTTTAAAGAGGATCTCATGATGATATGCAATTGACATGCAACTTGTTAACTTCCGTTTACAGTTACTTTAACATGAAATTGACATGTAGCTTGTTAACTTCTATTTACAACTACTTTACCTTGACATGCAACTTGTTAACTTCTTGTTCAAGGGTTTACATCAATGACAAACAATCTTTCAAAAACTAATATTTCAACAATACCCCCCATTGGCATTGATCGAAACACTTAGACATGGTTGATGGAAACACTCATGCTCATGTTGGATCCCAATGTCTTCATCCCTCTTCTCTTTGTTTCCATGTCTTTGTTTTTATCTCCCCCTTTTGAAATAAATGGGAAAGGGTGACTTCTCCTTGGGGATGCTCCCCATGTCTATAAGCCTCTGATCTCTACTGATGTTTTTCTTCATGGTTCTTTCTCATGTAAATCTTTGATAAAAAACATTCAAAAAGCATTCAAGTCTTTCATGATTACTATTGTTTTCCTCTTGTTGTGTTGTGCAAACTTCCATGTAGATCACTATGAGGATAAAAATACTCCTAGTTTCTATCGAAAATACTCAAAAGTCTCCCTCGGAAGAGGTTTGGTGAAAATATCTACAATTTTTTCTTTTGTGCCAATATCCTCTACCTTGATGTTCTTCTTTGTAACATGTTCATGTAGAAAGTGAAACTTGATCGAAATGTGTTTCTTCTTGGAATGCATCACAAGATTCTTAGAGATACTTATAGCACTGGTATTATCATAGAATATCAGAATAGGCTCGTCATATTCCACTTGTATGTCCTACAAAGTTTGCTTCGTCTAGAGAACCTATGTACAATATGTTGTTGTAATATATTTTTAGTTTGTTGTGGACAATGATACTAAAGACTGTTTCTTGCTCAACCAAGAAACCAGACAGTCACCCAAGTAGAAGGTTTCTCCACTTGTACTTCTTCTATCATCAACACTTCTTTCCCAATCCACATCTGTGTATGCAACTAGAGATAGATCATTCCCTTTTGGATATCATAATCCATAGTCTTATATTTCTTTGAGATATCTAAATATTCTCTTTACTACCATAACATGTGTTTCCTTCAGTGTTTCTTGAAATATTGCAACCTATCCAAATGCTTGCATCACATCTGGTCTCAATTTTGTCACATAGAGTAAAAGGTCAATCATTGATCTATAGAGTATTTGATCTTCATCCTTGGATTTATCATCTTTGCTCAATTTTAAACTAGTCTACATGGGAGTACTTACGGGCTTGCAATCTACCATTCCAAACTTTTTTAGCATTTATTTTATATACTTGGTCTAGGAGATGAAAATACATTTATCTTGATGAAATATGTGGAGTCCCAAAAATAAAGACAAGAATGTCATCATCCTCCCAAGTAATGACATTTCAAATTCATTTTGCATGTCTTTAGCATATTTTTGACTCATCCTGTCATCATCGCTTCCAAAACTAATGTCATCGACATAAAATTCAATTATCAATATACTATATTGATTTACCTTTATGTAGATATTGATGTTTGCATTTCCTTTCATGAACCCTTGTTGTTGTATATATATGTCCAATCTTGAATACCATAATCTGGGGGCCTATTTGAGTCCATACAATGTCTTATTCAATCTGCAAGCATAATCTTCCTTTTCTAATAGTAGAAATCCTTCTGGTTGTTTGATGTAGACTTCTTCTTATAGTTCTTCGTTTAGGAAGGATGATTTTACATCCATATAATTCACTTTGATTTTCTTAGAACATTCATAAGCCAAGAACAATCTGACTGTTTCCATTCTAGCAACTAGGGAAAATGTTTCTTCAAAATTTATTCCTTCAACCTGATCATATTCCTTGCATACTAACCTTCATTTATTCCTAGTTACTTGTCCATAATTGTTCAACTTGTTTTTCAATACCCTTTTTGTTCCAATCATGTTCTTATTCTTAGGCCTTGGAAGAAGTTCCCATGTTTCATTCTTCTCTATCTTATCTAGTTCTTCTCTATCTGAACAAGAATGTAGACAAAACCCTTGAGGTAGGGTAACACCATATATCAATCCTTATGGAAGGATAAAACTCCTCAAGTAATCATTGCTTGTACAATCACAATATTCTGCACTATGCCTCAATACATTGCTTACACTTCTTTATATATAATTATCTATCTTCTAGAAACATTCTAGAGAAGGAATCTTATAGAAAAGCTATTTATTGTATCTAACTAACATAGTGGACCTTATTTAATAATATAATGGACCTAGTCCACCTTACATTGAATGAACTCCACTAATAATATATAACCATATTCTCATTGGGTACCTCCCTATCTACCCCATATTACCTCCCTAGGTATACTACATTCCATCCCCTTCACATGTTTCATCCTTGAAACATGGGAATAAACCATGCAATATGATCGGCTAAGCAATGTAGCCAACTGGTACCAAGTACAGCCATCCATCCATCATAATGGGAGACGAACATGATGTCCAACTGTTGCCTTGCCACCCTGATCTTACTCTGCATTATGTCAGCATGTCCATGGGATTGTTTCTCTAGCCTGATGTCTTCCTATAGTGCTAGTAGGCCTCCATGCACCTCTTGATCGATTTCCTTTCTGGTTCTCTGTTGGTGCATAAATGTGTTGATGCACACGCCCCTTCCTTGATGACTTTTGTTTCTTTATATGATGTGGATGGAAATATACACCAAATGTAGGAATCTATTCTTTTTTCTTCAAATATGAAACACTTTGTGCCTTTGAGTCAATGACCTCTCTAGCTTCTTGATTATGTCCTTCCTATAGTTTTGTTTCATCTCCTTTTGTAGACTCTACCTCTAATTTAACTTCAGAATCAGTAATAACTTCTTTACTAGCCTCCATGGGCCCATTTGTCTTACTAAGAGACACATCCTACAATGTGATTTTCTTTTTCTTGTACCAAATATTTAGAAACTTCCTCTTCATATTAAGATTAATTGTACCAATTTATTACATCCAAGGATATCCCAAAACAATATCTTCATCAACCATATCTATAGCATGAAAATCATAACATAACACATTTTTTTCCATGGCGATCTTCAAATATTTAAAAATTTGAACATTTTCACCCTCAACCTGTGTTTTGTGAATATTCTTTGCAGGAACTTGCAATCTATTAACCAAATGAATATTGATAATAAAAAATTGGCAACTAGGGTTAATAGAAGCAATGACATTTTCTTTATGAATACAACCATGAACTTGTAATATAGTTTTTCCACATGAAAATAAACTCTTGGTGATGTCTTTATACTTACTCTTTGTATGACACCACTTGTCTAAAAATAATTTCTCAAGTGTTTCCTCATAAAGTAACATCCACTTAGAATAGTGAGATGATTGCCACCACGTGAGAGCATCATCTTTGAAACTCCAATTTACAAAATATTTCCACTTCTCTTTCCATAATGACTTTTGAGATTGTATAAATTATTCAATACTAGGGATATCATCTCTTTCAGTAAAAAATATCATGCTTGGAATAAATATTCAACAAAAAACGAAAGCTTAAAACAACTTATTGTGCAAATCATGCAACTTTTTTCTGGAAAAACCCTAAAAATGAACGAATTTAAAATGTTCATAATTTTACTTCCTGAACTCCGTTTCGGCCTATTTTTTTTTTGAAATTGAGTGTTTTTCCGAGAGGAATTCAAATATCCATTTTTTTGGAAAAAATATTCTTAGAAAGTTTCATATCAGAACCTGAAGTGCGCCGCCCTCTTTTTTCCCTAAAACCAATCTGCAAAAAGAGCCAAAAAATTCTTATCTTATTTGGCGAAGGAAAGTGCTCTGATACCAATTGTTAAGTACCTGAATACATATGCAAATATACTTCAGAAATAACCAAGAATAAACCAAACCATTAACCAAAATATTGAACACAATAATGTAGACAAAACCCTTGAGGTAGGGTAACACCATATATTAATCCTTATGGAATGATAAAATTTCTCAAGCAATCCTTGCTTGTACAATCACAATATTCTTCACTATGATTCAATATATTTCTTACACTTCTTTGTATAGCATTCTCTATCTTCTATGAACATTCTGGAGAAGGAATCTTCTAGAAAGCCTATTTATTGTATCTAACTAACATAGTGGACCTAATTTAATAATATAGTGGACCTAGCCCACCTTACATTGAATGAACTACACTAATAATACATAACCAAATTCTCATTGGGTAACTCCCTATTTATCACATATTACCTCCCTAGGTATACTACACAACTAATGTTCTGCTTTGGTTTCTTGAATGGAATAATCAATCTACAATTCTTCTCTATGTGTCCAAAATTGTTGCATTTGTAGCATTCTACTTCATTGCTCAATGAGCGAAATCTGTTTTGATTTTTGTGGTATTCTTCATAACAATTTCTGGGATAACTATTATTTAAGTACCCTACATAGTTGCTTTGGTTCTTGGCATATACTTTGTAGTTTACAACTTTATGTCCAAAATTAGCACAATTAAAACAATGACCATAAAATAACCTTTGACACTTGGGAGTACATGATCTTCTTTGTGATGCACTTATTTTGAATTCATCTTCTTGAGTCTTATTTATTTTTGGAATATTCTTCTTTGGGGGCTTGCATTCTATCTTTTTTACATAATCTTTTACAATCTTTCCATAGCTTCTTTGTTCTTATTCATGTTCTGTTGTCTTGGGGATCGATCCTTTCTCATTCTATACTTGATTGTATCATAGTATGGATCTTTAATTGTATGGTATTTTACTGCTAATGATTTTATCCGATATTCTAGTACTCTTCTGTTGCATATTTTTCTTCTAAATGTCTTTCCCTAAAGAGACTATTTCTACTTCCAAGTTTCCAATTGTTTTCTCCTTTTCTTCTAACTGGATTCTAAGTATTTCCTCAATTTTTGTGTCTTATTATATTTGAATTTCTAGACTTGTGATAATTTTCTCGATTTCTTTAGAGTTGGAATTCTGAGATCTCTCTTTCATTTTTAACTCTACCTTGAGTGACTTGTTTTTCTTTCTTTCTTTCCTAAGTTTTTCTAATGCACTGATTAGCTATGCTCTGAGATTGACTTCACCTTCTTCTTCATAATAATTTTCATCATATTCTACTACCATGAATATTACTCTTTATGAATCACTATCACTGTCATTATCCTCCTCGTCTAATGAGGAACTGTCCTGCTTTGAGTAGAAAATTTTCTTGAAGAATTTCCTTTTGTTTTTCTCTTGTTTCCCTTTTAGAAGCTTCTTCTTCATCACTATCTTTATTCTTATGAAGACATTTAGAAGAAAACGTTACCAATACCACCACAAGTAAAACATTTCAATGGAAGCATACCTTTATACTTGTCGGTTCCTATCTTTATTTTCTTTACGAAGTTATCCATCTCTTCATCTTCATCGGAATCATCACTACAACTGCAACTGGTTTTGACTTTTGCATGTTCTTCTTCTTTGTCTTCTTAGATGCCTTGAAAGTTCACTCATTCGTTATTGGGTTCTCCTATTCTGTTCTCATTTCATAGGATGTAAATATTCCATGTAGCTCATCCATGCTTAATGTACCAAGATCTTATCTTTCTTCTAGAGTTGATATTTTAGGATCAAATATCATATGAAGAGACCTTAATACCTTTTGAACAACCATTGATTCCTCAGCTTATAACCCAAATCCCTTAATAGTGTTAACTATTTCGTCAACTCGTAGAAGGTAGGCTACAATGTCTTCATCTTCCTTCATCTTCAATTGTTCAAACTTAGCTCTGAAGATTTACAGCTTATATCCCTTAACTTTGGAATCTCCTTCATAAATCTTTTGGATTTTGTCCCAAAGATCCTTTGCACTATCACAATGCATAACCTTGACAAATAATGAGTCAACTAGACTTATCAGAATGGTACCTTTATCCTTTGAGTTGTTTTTGTTGAGTTTCTTTCCATCTCAGTCGATTGGGGGAGTAGCTAGTGTTGTATACCCATCTACTATTGATTATCAAACATCAAATCCCTATATCTGTAAAAATGTTTTCATCATTTTATTCCATAAGGTATATGCTAGGTAAAATATATGCATTATTGATTCCCAACATTAAATTGTCAACCAGGGAGTTGTAAACTTAGAGGTGCATGCACAGGAAATGCAGGATTGGAGCCTAGTCTAGCCTAATGTCGACAATCCACATTTTAATGCAATAAACGAAACAAACAATGAATTCAATTGACAATATATAAACTAACACCTTAGGATGAAGCCCATCATGGAGAGGCCATATCTCACGATTTAGACCTTTAATCTTTCCTTTGGTGATTGGAGCTACGGAAAATTAAAGTGAAAGAAACCAAAATACAGGAAAAACCAAGCACATAAATTAAAGTGCAGGAAATAAAAAGAAATTTAAACTACGAGAAATCCTAATTAAAAAAAACTAGTTAAAAGGAAAATCAATCAAATTATGCAACTGAAATGTCCTTGAAAAGACACACCTGAGAAATAAAGAAAGAGAACAATGAAATGAAAATAAGAGCAAGATAATGGAAAGAAAGACAATGTTTTTGTTGTAGAGTTAGCTTTGTTTATGAATGAATGAAATTGTTTGCAATAAGGATCCACTTAGCACCCCATGTATATTTACACAAAAAATAACAACATCTATATTTTTAATAAACAAAATATTGATACTCTTATGGAAAAACTTAATAAAATACTATATAAAAATATATATACAACAATTAATATCATAACATTTAACCTACATTAAACAATAAAATAATTAAAACATATCAAAACATAAACTAAACATAACAAAATAACAATCTTTACTTAAAACAACATATAATAATATCAAATAGTGATAACATAAGATATTGTAATCCAATCTTTACTTAAAACAACATATAATAATATCAAATAGTGATAACATAAGATATTGTAATCACTAGAGGTCAAACAAAAAAGAGTAGTGAATTGATTTGCATGATGAATTTGATGAAGATGCAACCTAACCAGTGAATGAAAGCATGAGATAGAAATTGAATTATTTGCAGAGGCATCGCTTGTGGGTCGTAAATAGAATGAGTAGAGGTTGAGTGAAAATATGGGCGCAGCTGGAGAGGAAAAGGACAGAAGGAAATTAGTTCTTCGTGTAGCTAATAAATAGATCTTCAAAGGGAATGCTTGCTCAGATAATGGTGACGAGAGCATGGACCGAATCATTGGATAAATGAGAGAAGATGCAACGTACAATAAATTGTTGTAGTAGAATAATTGTGTGGGGAATAGTCATAGCATGAAAGTGCAAGGTGAAATTATAGGAATGGCGTGAAAAGCAGTGGCAATAAAAAAGAGTTTGATAATGGAAGCAATGTGAAATCAAACTGCAGGGGTATCAATTCGAGGAGATAATCTGAAATTGCACACAATCATGAGCTGAAATAAAATAAAATGCAATCTAAATTAATAATTGAAAATCCAGGGCGTTACAAGATCGAGGGGTCCTTCCCGACATAGATGGCGCACCTGGAAAAGTGAACTCAGTGCAAGACTTTTCTCAGCATATCAATAGTTAGTTATTAAAATCAAACTCCAGATTACAAGGTAATGATGCTCAACTCTCTTTGAATACAGTGAAATAATAACAATTTATTTGAATATCTTGCATCCCTGTCCGTTCCATTACATAAAAAATTTATAGAATAATTCTATAACCCAGGCAGGGAGATGAGTACATCCCCTACGTCTTCCTGAGACAAAATACCAAAAATGGAGATGGCAACAACGAATCAATTATCCTTGGCTTTGTAGGACCAACTTAGCAAAATTGGTTTCCATCCATATCTTCGATGTGATGGCTGCAAGCAACTGAAGATTCTCATACTAATTTAATTGATCTGATATACATTTGACGTCAAACCCAAGGCCACGTCACCAAATTTGGGCACTGGGCATGGTGTTTTCAAATTTGGACATACCATGAAATTTGTGCAAGTGACAGTTAAGGAACCAACAATAATTCCTAAATCATTCATTTGTTTAGAGAATGGCCCACATGAGACCCAATTTTCCATGTTGGGTTCAAGATTCTTTATATTATTCCTTATTTGCACGAAAACTGAGGTTGAAATTGACTCTCTATAAATTTTATTAATTTTTGGGTTGAATCATTCCCCTTGCGTTGGAGATCCACACATGTGAGATGGGTGAATTATGGAAAATGTTTCTGCATGTCGATGTTGCTCTGGAAAAAACCTATGTTCCCAGTTTTTCCTAGAAACACACGAATATGCCAAATAATGGTGGGTACTAGAATGAAAATGTTGGTGTGGGAACGTTGAACTACAGTACTGGTATAGGAATGTTGATCATGCTAGTACATGAATCACACTTTGCGAACTGTCATCAGTAATCCATAATATAATCATAATTTAATCACTAAAAATGCAGAAAATGATGTATTAACCACACTATATGTATACTTGTGAATGACGACAAAAATGGTGGTTTATGGTGTAATGAGACATATTATTGGTGAAATGCCGGAAAAGGTGTAATGATGAATGTATTTTCATAGCGGAAAACATGGAAAAAGTGGATCCCAACAGTATAGTTTTGACCATCAAACACTGGTGCTACAATCTTAGTGTATTCCATGATCTCCTTTCAATGGTTAGACTGATTCCTAGAGGATCTTAACTGATACCAATTGTTGGAATACTGAGAGGAGGGGTGAATTAGTATGAGGACTTTTATTTATTTAACCACAATATAAAATATTCAATAATATTCAATAGTTTATCATTAGCATTCAATATATCATCAATACCATAATTCACTGCATAAACAACACATAAACACAATACACTAGAATTACGTGGAAACCCAATGCAGGAAAAAACCACAGAATGTTTTCTTATTTATCAAAGAGTACATTCATTGGAGGCACCAACTTCCTATTTCTCCAACTACAATTGAAAGGAGGCTCCAACCCTCTATTTACAGGCTTCAACCTGAAGGAAGCTCCAACTCCCTAAAATTTTATCAGATCCAATCGGAAAGAGGTTACAACCCCCTTTCCTTGCCCCGTCCAACCACCTTGAAATATAAATGTACACCAATATGTCACTACCTATGTCGATGTAACTGATAGCATGTTGTTTTTATTGTTTCTGATACTTCTATTGTTGCTACTGATTTCGATATCTCATCAAGACTGCAACCACATATACCTCATACCAAGATCCACAAGAGAGTTCTCCAAATCAAATGCTTATGAATCAATAAGATGGATTTGTTCATGATTTCTTGAGAATACACACCCTAACATACAGATGAAGACATACCTTCAACCTGTTGTTGACTTGGGTTTTAGATCTTTGATCTTCAACATTTATTCTTCACAGGTCTATGACCCATACACTATCTTCTTGTAGATGTCCGCGCTTTTCCTCCTGCAACTCACAGATTTACACAAAGAACCTAGATCTGTGATTTTTTCTTCGTACGCTCGTCACCTGCAAACTTCTATCTTCACATGACTTCACTAAATTCGACTTATTAGTTTAAGATCTACTAATTAGTATTCACAGAGTTCATATTCCAATTGACTCTTCTCTTTGTTTTAATGAGCATCTCATGATGACATGCAACTGACATGCAACTTGTTAACTTTTGTTTACAGTTACTTTAACATGCAACTTGTTAACTTTTGTTTACAGATACTTTACATTGACATGCAACTTGTTAAATTCCTATTCAAGAGTTGACATCAATGAAAACCAATCTTTAAACAATTCAATGACAACCAATCTTTCAACAAGTAATCTTTCAACAATCAATTTGTAATGGAGAAATATCCACTAAGATTCACCCATATAAGAATCCTCAATAAGTAGTAGTAAAGACTTTAGTGGACCATGAATATAAACTTCATCAAAGATTGCATTTGATATTCATTCAATATTTTTTTGAGGGAAAATGAGCCCATAAGCTCAATGCATAGTGGCATACATTATGAATTGTTTCATAAGTGTTATAAAAAATATCCCCATTGCAAATTGTTACTCTTGCAAGTTCTTCAATTTTTTGAAGGCAAGCCATGCTAGACTTGGAGGCTTGTCCCTCCCTATGAAAACATTTTCATATAGGTTTCTTCTTTATTTGATCTTCTCAAATATGATAATTGGCCCCATTTAAATGAGTAATCATTTGCTTTGAGTCCATTATGTTCAAATATGGTGCAAATAAGT
>ML784859.1:156133-173562 GCA_009831015.1 Picea engelmannii | reverse complement strand
CCTTGAATTAGGTTGGAGAGGAAACTCTTCAAGGCCATTAAAATCAAACAATGGAGTCTAAGTTAGGGAGTGTCAAAGTCCATTATCGTGAAATTTATCTGGGACCCCCCTCTAACACAGGGGATAAACACGAGGTCGCGTGAGTAAAGGTTGCAGAGATAACCCCTCCAAAGCTGGACCAATCGTAGTGGAGAACACATATAGAGGGCTTGTCTTGGGATTTCGTCGATTGCATTTGCCATGGAGCTTCGTGGGTCTTGAATCCATTCAAGGTCCTCAGTTGTCTTTTGGACCACTTGCTTTCGATACCCTTGATAGATTTTGGGCTTGATACCCTGCTCATTGTGGTCTACCTAACTTTCGACTGTACCTGCCTGATGACTTTTCGCGCACTGGCAACCTAGTTGCCTATATTTTTAGAGACATACATAGGTGACTGCAGGGGTATACTACGGTACCTAGGACAGACATAAGGCCACGCTTTGCAAAGTATACCTAGAGGGTTCTTCCATGTTCAAGTTGCACTTGCACCAGTAAGTTTCTCTAGTGTTGGTTGTTGTAACTGTTCTTCCAATTAGTTTAGTGTTTGTTTGTTTCATCTTATAGGGACTTTTTTAGTTTGTGTTGTTTTTTGAACAAATAGAAATCCCTAGAGTGTCTTTGATCTTCTCACACAGTGGAGGATCATGATATCCTTCGGTCACGAAGGATTCTGGGCCTATCACCGGTTACACTGGAGCCACCTCCTCCACCACTAAGGAAAAAGCTAGACCAACAAGGGTCTTTTGAAGCGACTGGGTCACAAGAAATTATGCCCGACCAACATCCGGAGGAAACGACCATTTTAGACTTTGGAGTGAAAGCTCTTGGTCCACCTAAAACTCCAACCACTAATATTTTGGCACCCATCATCGTACCGATTCACCCTTACGAGTGCTAGATAGTGTCCCACGCAGCAATGGAAACAAATGTTGTCACTCCTTCTGGGAATTATTCAATTCCCACTACGGTTGTCACCACAGGAGAGTTTCCTCCTCCTAACCCATAATCACTAGTCTGAGCCACCATGGTCTTGACTGCCTCTACCTCACACAATGGTATGATACCATCTATGGCAGTGGCCACAACCCCTTTCACACCAAGTGTGGCAGACCCTCTGTTCTCATACAGGATGCCTAGCTCAGGTACAAGTCCTGTACTTTCCTACTCCACTTCACAGACTTTAGGTCTGGGGGAAGGGAGCTCTAATGCTCCTTTGCAAGGCCACATGGGGGGCACTTCATCTCCTTTTAATGATTTCCCTTACGGGGGAGGTCATATACCTCCTTCATCCACTTCACTCGGTGGCACGCATCAACAATCCACTGGGCCACCTGCACACCATAGTTTATTTGGAGGAGGGAGTCAAGGACCACCTTCACATAATATGAAGGTAGGTTCAACACCATTTTCTTTGTTCAGTGTGTTTGGTAACAATGCCTTCTTGTCAGCTGCTTTCCCGACTGGGGGCAATCCTGGTTTCGGACAACCTATTCTTATGCAGGGTACTATTCCTGCACAGGGGGAAAACCTAGGAATTTCTTCCGCATCAGGGCCTTGGAATTCTTGGTAGGGATCCATTCCCTCATCAGGAATTCTGATCTGGGGCAATTATTTTCACAATCAATGGAACCCCGGATAAGGTACTATGCCTATACCCATAGGATCGGTATGGGGTAACCCTTCCCAAAGTCCTTCGAATGTAATGTACACCCAACCATCTATGTCCTATTTTGGGAATCAACCGATGATGTCTCCTCACACACAGAATCCGTATGCTAGTCATGGCCATGGTTTTTACTAGAACCCAGGCTAGTAGCCGAACTTTTCCCGGCAACCTGGTGCCAATCAAACTCCAGGTCCCTTTTTCCCAGGTTATCACCAACAACCCAAACTACCTTTCCTAACAACCTTGCATTTTCCATACTTGACAAGGTTGTTGAATGACCCTATCTGTCACGGTCCTCATTGGCCCCCTATGCCAACGAAGTTGTGTTCGGACATACCAAAGTTTGAAGCCAATCCTAACGAAGATCCAGGAGCTCATGTGACTACCTTACATCTTTGGTGCTCATCTAACTTGTTGAAAGACAACTCCATACAGTTGCGATTGTTTCAACGTACTCTCATTGGGAGTGTTGCGAAATGGTACATTGAGCTCAACTACTCAAGATACTCTTCCTTCGGCGAATTGGCAATGGATTTCCTAAACCATTTCCATATACCTGTGAGATATGACACTGGCATAGAATTGCTGGCCAATTTTGCACAGACAAAAGCAGACCATATCTCTAATCACATCCAAGAATGGAGATGTCGGAAGAGTTTAACTAAGGTGCTAATCCCACTAGCATTCCTGCTCGAGTGGTTCCTTAAGTCTTTGGTCCCACAATTATCCAAAGACGTCGCAACATCAGGAGTATTTTCTGAAGAAGACACCATCATGAGAGCTCAACAGCTTGAGCTAATCTATTCTCAGTCTGGTTTATTATATGAGATCTTGCCAGATGTGCAACGCTCAATACTCAATAAAACCAGACAGAGAGTTGGACCACATGTCGATGGTATTGTTGGTTCAGCACAAACAAAGCCTATTGAGCAACTGATGAAGCAGTTGCAGCAATTGTCTATACAACACACAGTGGCTAGCCAAACTACTATTTTGGTTGCTCCCCCTACTAAAACATCGGATGTACACACAGTGCAATCAACAAATCCAAAGGCCACCCAACAGCCTGAAGGAAATAAAAAACAATGAAAGAAGGGTAAGGGGGATAGGAAACCCACTAATATTGCTGGCGGGGGAAACACTAAGAAACGAAAGGCGAGGTATCCATGCAACCTGTGCACGGAAGACCACCCGACCCACCAATGTCCTCGGCTTGCAGAGGCCCAAAAGTTTGTGACACAACAACAACCTATTGTGTTAAGCAATCCATTTTAGCATGGGAAAAACCTAACCCAAGCCTCTACAAGCACGAAAGGGGGTAATCAAGGACCCTCTCTGTCTCCGAAAAATCCTACATCCACGAATTTTTATATGATGAAGGGTGATGCTTTTATATCAACTATAGTGCATGACTACAGTAAACCAAGCACTTCTGAGAAGGGAAAAGAAGCCGAAATCCCATCTCTTCCTCTACATATTGAGAAGAATTTGGGTGAAACAATGACACGCATCCCAAAAAGCATGTTCAAAAAAGATTCTCACAACCCAAATGCAATGGCCGTGTAGAACTATTCTGTGGTGGAGGATCTATCTCAAACCCCTTGTGCGATGTGCGCTTTGGAGGTCCTCCAAAGTTGCCCTTCCCAGAGGAAATCTTTGTTAATTGCTTTAGGATCTACCGAGACTTGTAATCCGAGTACCATCATGCTGGATACAACCAACTTAAAACCTCATCTGCCTTACCACGTAGCGTTTCAAATAGTAGTGGCTCACCCCACGAAAAATTTTACTCGTAATATTTTCTACACGGTGGTTGATGAGGGCGCCTCGACATGAGTTATGTCATTGGCATGTTGGAAGGCCATTGGCCAGCCCCTTTGTCTCTGTCACCTACTCTTCTCACTACTTTCGATGGTCGTTCATTCCGACCACATGGTATCATTCCCTCTTTCCCCGTGCAATCAGGAGGGAAGACCGTGTGCGTCAAGGTAGAAGTAGTCGATGTGTCCCTCGACTACAATCTCTTATTAGGAAGGAGTTGGACTTATGCCATGCAAGCAGTGGTTGCTACAATTTTCCGGGTCTTGTTCTTTCCACACGAGGACCAAATTGTGACCATTGATCAATTGTCTTTCTCCAGACCTGACCATTCATTGGGGGTGTCTGCAGTCTCGATGATTGATAATCCTCAACGAGGCATAGTCAACATAGGGGTTGGTTTGTGCCCATATTTGATGGGTACCTTCGATTACCCGCCCCCTCAAGGTGATGTCAAGTTCATATCCGACCACCATAAGGTTGAGATTTTCCAATTTTCGTCATTTCGCACGACTTACTTCAATGATCCATTGATACTTCCTTCCCCATCAGCCACAATGGATGGGACAGGGCACCCAGGCATGCCCATGCCCTTGTCCATAGCTGAAGTAGCGTACTCTTTAGTCCAGCAAGATTTAGCCAACATAGATCCAACTCCTACACAAGAGTTAGATCCGCTTCTTGAGCCTATTTGGGCTCAAGGTTCTCTCACTGACACCGATTCGTTAGACTTAGTATTGCCCTCTGACGAAGCAGTAATTGAAGCAATGACTAGTCTGGAAAAACCCTGGGATGATCTTCATCACAGATCATACTTCCTCCTAGAGTTAAGCAGAATTGAAGTCAAAGAGTGCACCTTGACTATGACTAGAGATAGGTCTTGTCCTATTAATCCCTTAACTACACATGAGGTCTATGTTGAGGGTAATATGGCGACCATCGTTGAAACCATACCGATCAATATCTCCATAACCCCTGGCGTCGTGGAGAATGTTTTCGTCAGAGCTAACTGCTCCCCTAGAGAGATTCAAATCTACACATATCTATTTAAAGAATTCCACGACGTTTTTGCCTGGTCTTACGAGGAAATGCTAGGCATTGATCCAAAAATAGTCGAACATGAAATCACAACTTATCCAGATGCCAAGCCTGTTCGGTAGAAGCTTCATCCAGCTAATCCCAGGAAATAAGCAACCATTAAGGTTGAAGTTGAGAAACTGATAAAAGCCAGTTTTATCTATCCTATCCATTTGACCCAATGGGTGTCAAATCCTGTGTCGGTCAATAAAAAACAAGGCACGATTCATGTATGTACAGACTTTTGTGATTTTAACAAGGCCTATCCAAAAGAAAATTTTCCCACACCATTCATCGACCAGATAATTGATGAATGTGTGGGTTGCGAGGTATTCTCTTTCATGGATGGATTTTTGGGATATAATCAACTACAAATCAAACTCAAAGACCAGCACAAAACGACATTCATTTGTCCATGGGGTACATTCGCGTATCGTAAGATGCCCTTTGGTCTCAAAAATGATGGAGTGACCTTTCAGCGGGCCATGTATTTTACTTTCCATGACCTCAAGCATATAGTCAAGGCCTATTTAGATGATTTAGCATCTTGATCTCACAAGAGAATGGATCATCCCACACCCCTTCGACTTATCTTTGAAAATTGTCGCTACTTCCGGATTCGCTTGAATCCAAAAAAATTGCAGCTTTTGTGTAACATCAGGACATTTGTTAGGTTTCATAGTGTCAACAACAAGGATCATGGTTGATCCTCTCAAGGTTGAGGCAATAATTTAGTTGCCTCTCCCATGCACAATCCTTCAAATTCAGAGTCTACAGGGTAAGGCGAATTTTTTAAGACGTTTCATTGCCAGCTATGTTGATATCACAAAGGGATTTATGCGCTTACTAAAGAAAGATGTTCCTTTTCATTGGGACAATGCTGCTCAATGCTCTTTCGACACGTTGATACATTCCCTCATGACTGCCCCTCTGCTTCGACCACCTAACTATAACAAAGATTTCTTATTATACCTGGATGCAGCAGAGTCAACCATCGCCATGGTATTAGTTCATGAAGATGACTTGTTCTCAGAATATGTGATTTATTACCTGAGCCGAGGCCTCGTAGGACTGGAACTCAATTATTCTCATATCGAAAAACTTGTGTTGGTAACAGTCCATGCTGTTCAATGGTTCCGTCATTATGTTCTATTTCGCAAGACCACTGTCATTGTTGTTGTGAATCCATTCTAGTACATGTTGACACGATGGGTAATAGGCAGAAAGATCAGTAGATGGATAGTCATCCTCTAGGAGTTTGACTTAGATTTCATTTCAACAAAATCCAAAAAGTGACTGGTCTTTGCAGAACGTATTTCAGAACTTCCAGTTGAGTCAAGTGATGTTGTGCCTGAAGAGTCGCCTATCAAAGGAGATGTGTTTTTTTATCACATCTTCAGATCCATGGTACAAAGATATACTTATCTATCTCCAGAATTTGAAGTTCCCCACCTTTGCTTCTCATGATGAGCGTCGACATATACACCATCAGGCTAATAATTATCTCATACTTGATGATACGTTGTATCGAAGAGGTGTAGACTGCATCCTGTGTCGATGTCTCACTCATGAAGAAGCAGTTACCATTCTTAACGATTGCCATACCTAAGCCTGTGGTGGTCATTTGTCTGAGTTGGCAACAACCCAAAAGATTTTACGAGCAGGTTACTTCTAGATGATACTAATCAAAGATTGTATCGAATTAGTCAAGAAGTGCCACCCGTGTCAGATTTTATCTTGGAAGATGAGGGCACATCCTGCTCCCATGTTTCCTATCATCATAGTTGGTCCCTTCACCAAGTGGGGGATTGATTACACTACATGCAACCCTCCTTCAACAAGGGGGCATCGTTATATCATTGTAGTTGTAGACTACTTCACGAAGTGGGTCGAAGCTATGCCAACATTTAAAGATGATGGCGAGACTACAACTCTCTTTCTATTCAACCAGATAATAACAAGTTTTGACATCCCGAAAGAGATTGTCATTGACCATGGCAGTCACTTTCAGAACTAGATGATGATTGATTTAACATCAAAGCTTGGGTTACGAAAAGAACATTTGTCACCCTACTACCCCCAAGAAAATGGTCACGTGGAAGCTGTAAATAAATCTCTTAAGATCATCCTACAACGAACGATCAACTCAGTCAAGTCAAATTGGCATTTGATGTTATGCTTGACATTATGGCCTTATCGAACGTCTATTAAGACTGCAACTGGTTTCTCACATTTTCAACTCGTTTACATGATGGAAGCAATCTTGCCTATCGAATGTCAGATCCCATCCCTAAAGTTGGCAGTACAATTATTGCCAGACACTTCTCCAAGTGAAGAGGGGTTATTATACCTTGAGCAGCTCAATGGGCAGCGTCATGATGCGGCCTTGGCCAATGAGGCTCACAAACATAAAGTCAAGTGTCAGTATGATAGGTTTGTTTTTCCTCAGATTTCCTCTAAAGGTGACCTTGTCCTGGTCTATGACCAAGATAAGGATCCCCTGGGGGTAGGAAAATTCAAACCCATGTGGTTCAGACCTTTCGTCATAAAAGAGGTTCTAAAAAAGGGTGCTTATCATATAGTTGACTTTGAAGGGAATGCTTTGGCAGAGCCTAGAAATGGGCTCTACCTCAAGAAGTATCACTCATAGGCAGGTCACCATGGGTAACTTTTTGTAACATATGTATAGTCTTTGTACTATTACTTTCTAGTTTCTTTTAGTGTTATGGACGTGTCATTTTTTATGTTATCTTTCATCAATGTGTCAGATGTTAAGTGAATCCGAGGTGTTCATTAGGTACGCAAAATGTGCTAGCCAGCACACTCAGAGGCTTGCCTCTGCAGCTTGGGTAATTTTTACACCTCGAGGCTAGTTATTATCTTCCAGAGGTAAATTCTTAGGTGACACCACAAACAATGTAGCCGAGTATAGTGTAGTTATTGAGTTGCTTCGTGATGCCCTGTCATTTGGTATCTCTCATCTCTTGGTTTATTTAGACGCTCAGTTGGTGTGTCGCAGTTAAATAGAGTCTACCGTGTTCATGATCCGACTTTACACCGATGATTCCTTAGGGTACGTATCTTAGAACAAAGCTTTGATTATATTACATATTTTCATGTTCCTAGGAGATTAAACAAAATTACAGATACTCTAGCTAATCAAATTTTAGATTGGCATCTCACACACATATGAAAGGATATACACATAAACATGTAAATACATTTTTAAAGACAAAAATGATCCATAAGACACAAAAAGACATAAAAATCCATATATAATATCATAATCACCAGAGTACATAGGTGGACGCAAGCGCCTCAAAAGTAGGACCAATAATGAATCATGGGGCTTATGCCCTTAAAAAATATATACAAGTAGTGCTCTCAGCACATGAAAATTCTAACTAAGGTAAGGGCCTGTGGGCCCTGTTGTACTGGTCAACAATGTTTGCCAAACGCCGAAACAATCGGACCCATGTCTGTGGTGCCCTCACTACATGAGGCTACATAGATGGTGGGAGATCCTCAATCTTTGACATAGGGACCATGCGAGTGAGCGAGGTAAAGTTTCGCTCGACTCATCTCAACACCCTCTCAGCCTCCCCAACTGGAAGTTCTCCTGCTACTGTTGGTTCCCCTGCGGCCCCTGGATGAGGATGACGCATGTTCCTCACATAGTCCGCAGGTCGCATTGGTCCCACATCTGCACACAATAGACACATATCCATCAAATACTTTGGTATAAAAAAAATGATATATAAAAAAAAAAAAAACATAAAAATTACATATGTTTCACAAAAAAACAACAACAAAACAATGATGTAAGCTTACCCATATCTCCTCGCTCCTCACCAGGAGGTACTGGTATCTCAGGATCTCTCAAGAAATCAATCCCAACATAAGGGTAATCCTCTATGACTGGGATCTTTCACGACAACCAAGCGAAGAAATCATTGTCAAAGGACTCATTGGTCCTTCAACCACCTTATCGTGGCAGTAACACTACCCATCTACAAACTGTAGGAAGAGAGGCCTGATGTCCTCATACCACTACTTGAGGATTGAAGCTCAGAACTCTTTCAAAGAAGGAAGAAAATAGAATGGTCATGAACCCAAAGTTCCTCTACATCCGCGATCGACAATCTGTCCGCTGCCTCTTCATACAATCTAGCAATATAGTGCTCCAGTCAAATATTTGTGCATTTAAGCATTGGACTGCACAGTTCATCTATGCATGGGACACCTAATGTAGATCTGCAGAACCAATCATCTTCCCAATAAGCAACACAATCGCCTACAGCAATATGACAATGATCTTGCTTATAGGCACCTGTGAGCTCAATCGGTCTGTACCATCCTCACAATAAAGTCCTATCAATTCCGATATATTATGAGGCCCCGAAGGAAATGTCCGGAAGTTGAATGGTTCCCCTCTCCTGGAGAGACCATTCAAAAAATATATGTCCTCTGTCATAGGCACCAGTGATTGCCCCTCTAACATAAAGGCCTCTGCATTAGGATGCCAATAATCAACTAAGGAATTCAGAAGCCTAGGTTGTGCCCACATAAAAGGACATAAGA
Organism: Picea engelmannii; assembly: GCA_009831015.1. Classification (NCBI taxonomy): domain Eukaryota; kingdom Viridiplantae; phylum Streptophyta; class Pinopsida; order Pinales; family Pinaceae; genus Picea; species Picea engelmannii. The sequence goes on along the minus strand of ML784859.1, from coordinate 164,378 downwards.
AGAACTTGAGAAACCCACATTACATTAAGGTAGCCACAACATTGGGGTTTTCCCCGACCAACTCACTAACCTCCTCATGCTCTCTTTCCCTCCAGTGAACATACATCCTGCAAAACACCAAGTTCAGGAGGGAGTCCACGTGGGCTGTAATGATGACAGTCGCGTGTACACACTTGTAGTTTTTACTCTGTCTGAATGTACATGCGGCCTATCATAAGACATCTTGCATGGACCTAGGGATGACCTTTTGAAGGTCAACGCCCCCCTAAAACTTGAAACCCAAAGCATAAATAAATATTTAAATTGCAAGAGGAGAGAGTTTATACTTACTTGGTCTAGATAGATGGTCATTTCATCCATTGTAGCTCCCAGAATCGCCACTTTTATCAAAGGGGTTTTTTTGCTCCAGAGTCAATTTCCAAATCAACAATGGTGATAATGAGCTGTCAGCTTCTATTTATAGACTTTTTGGCCTCTTTTTGTCACTTTATTGGCCCCCCTTATCATTTTCTTTAAACCAAAAACCACTTAGAGTGATTCACAAGTTGCACTGGAAGGTTATGATCGGGTATCAGGACATTGTTTTTGAGTTTTGGGTAACTTTTGACGGTCCGTGGAAAAATCTCAGATGATCAACTTGAGCATGTAGGTTAGGTTTCCTCCCTGACTTTTGTATCTCATTGTCTTTATTCATTTTCCATAGGATCGATCCCATCAGGTTACAACATAGAACCATCATTGTTGCTTTAGAAGTGTTGTGAGTTGGTGGTATATCTTACCGAAACATGGATGCCCTAGGTAGATCCTGGTTGAATTATGGTGTCCATGTTGTCTCTAATCACTGTAGGCTCGAGAGTCCTTGTTGTTTTTCCTGATTAAGAGTTTGAGCCTCATTTGCATGATTCCTTTTCACTCTTGACCTCACCCTCAGGACTCCCAAAACACATAATGGGTCTTCTTTTAAGCCCTTTTCAAACCCTCTAAACATGAAAATATTGTTGAGCAATCTTGTGGCCTTTCACGCTCATTAAACTGAAATTTGAAAGTCAAGTCTGTCCAGTGATAGTTTACCCCTTTTTCAGTCTAGACAATCAATTGTACGAACAAAGATATACTCTAAGGAACTTCAGTTCTCTAGAAGAGTACTCTCAAGTATCATTTTAACCCTTTTTTGGGCCTGAGGGACTAAATTTACGAAAAAGGAACCCCCACAGAATCTATAGTTAATCTCTTTTCAGACTCCCTAAAATTGAAAAGATCGTCGAGTGACCTTATTCTTTCACACTCGTTAACATGGTCTAGAAGAACATTCTCGACGGAGTCCATAGTTAAGTTTTTTTCAGACTCCTTAAAAATGAAAAAATGGCCAAGTGATATTGTCTTTATCACACTCGTTAAAATGGTTTTGAATAGACGTCTTTTCAGTGCTAGTTTACCCCTTTTTCAAACCGACTAGACTACCTTCAAAAAAGGTACCCTAGTGGAGTATCCTTTTATGTTTTTTAGACTCTCTAAATATGGAAAACCATCGAGCTTACCTTCTCTAGGCTCGTTAAACTCACATCGAAGGACGTTACCATTGTGTGTTTTATTAATCACATTTTCATACCCACGTATTTGGCCTAATGCCGACTCCATGTTTCTCTCAACTGAACCATCTAAAGCATGCCTTATACGCAAGCCCTGTAGCACTTTGCCTCTGCATCTTGACACCTTTGGCCCCTAGAGGATTTTTCCCGAGTGTCCTTACTTTGAACATCAGTCTTTTCCCTGTGCCTTGAACTTGTATGTTTGCAACACTCGTTCCTCCTTTGTAACGTAACAATCTTTTATTCTTTTTCCAAAATTTTTGAAAAAGACAAAAAAATCAAATTTACCCCAAAAAGAGGAAGGGAAAAGTATTTTCTTTATTGGCAACATAATGAGTCACCCTTGGATAAAGAACATCTGTTCATTTGTTTGTCAAACTCTGGGATTTAATACGACCTTAGGAATATGTTCTCACTACGTAGAGCTATGGCCTCCTCTGTTTGGTTATTCTTCCAAACATATGAAGAGTTTGTGTTGCCTCCTGCCTCGTAAACTTATGTTAATGCCATGTTGCTTGAGTCTCATCATTTTTCATGTTGTTGTCCAAGGGAAGGTTTTACCAAGCTTGAGTTGGCCCCTCTGCAATTTGTCTGTTGCCCTCATACCCAACCATCCTGAATGACTAATCAAGTCTTTGTTCGAAATCAATGAAGCTTTCAATATGATCATCAATATTCTCTAGTCTATGACCGACGAGTCGTCAAAGACCTCTGGGTTGTGAATTCATACACTCATATTACACCCCTACCCGATTTTTGAAGATTTTGAAGTTGTTGCTCAAGCTATGAAGACCTCATCTCCAGCCATCAGGCCTTATCAACTTCTATGAAGATGGATACTCTACACGTATATCTTTTTGATTTCGAGATGTAGCTCCGTTGTGTATTGCTCGTGGCTACACTTTATATAGTTATACGAAATGGATCTATAGTGTATTTGATTGGTAGCCATGATTTTATTTTATCCCGAGCATGGGTATGCCCGCCTCAGTGAGACAATTATTACATTTGCAGATGACGCCTCACGATTTCTGGTCCCTGGGCTTACTTGTTCAACACATCAGTGAAGATTGTTAATGTATTTCGGCCATCAGATGCTCTTCTGACCTCACACATTAGGGGGTATCTGTTATAACCATAATTTGCACCAGACATGCTTACCTGGCATCAGGCCATCTCAGATTCTTTCTTTGCCAAAACACTATTGAACAACTCTTCTTAAAAACACATTTTATAAAGGTCCATGCACCCTACTCCATTACTGCATGCATGTACATGCTAGATGACCCAAAACAACCCGTGTGTACCTACAAAAGAACGAAAAAAGGAAATTTGTTGACGGAACACACAACTTTGGGTGAGTTAACTAAACCTTTCGGCCATGCATGGATGAGGTTTCGACCAAATACCTAGCTTCTTCTAGCCGATAAAAGAAGGGTTAGGGGTCCCATTTGGAAGATGAGAATCATAGTAAAGAAACTATACCCGATTGCGCATTCCCTTTGTCCCAACCCTTTAGCCATCCTTATGCAAAGAGAAATATAGAGCAAAGAAGTTGAAGGATAGTTGAAGAGAAGCCTAGTACTAGGTTCATGGAGCAGTGGTCGGCTTCATCATTGTAATTTGATTTTTTGAAGTTAATAATAAAGAAGTACTTTTCCCGTCCCACCATTTGAGGTTTTCATGGTTTATTACATACATGTTGATTGAATCTCTAACCCATTAATCTATTTATCAAATGCATGTGGAGTTGTTTGTTTGTTTTGTGTGAATGTAGGTCATCCTTGGGAGGATATTTGCAGTCAAAGATCGATCAAGCGTGAAGAAGGATCAATATCAAATGCCTGAAATAAGGTATGCTCACTTGATCTTCTTAACTATGTATTTGCTTAAGAATAATGGGGATTAGGTCCGGGACGACGGTAGAAAGTAGGAATCTTTAGGTCTTTTCTGCATGCATAATAAAACCCTAAGTTCTAGTCCATAGAGGGATTTCCCACTCACAACAAAAAGAGAGAATTGGAAAAAGAAGAAGAAGGAGAGAAAGAATGGAAAGAATTCTCGTTAACCGTTGTGAATAATGAATAATTTACACATGATATACTCTGTATAACTCAATGAGTTCGACTTGAGGTGAACCAAGTCACCATAGTGGTGGTATACAGTGATCTAGACACACACCAACAGTTACAGGACTGTACTGCCACCTATTCTAGTCTCTCAGGCAGTTACGGGAGTGAACTGCCACCTAGTTGAGTTAACTAGTCAACTAGTCTTCAGTTAACTGACTGAACAGAAAGTAGTGAGGAGTTAACTCAAGGAATCAAGGCTAATGTGCCACTTTGGTGATGATACCAAGGAAAGGTAAAATTAGCATGGTGATGATCCCAATGTTGCATGGTGATGATCCCAATGCAACATCTAAACTCAACTCAACTAGTCAAACTGAGAGAATTGGAAAAAGAAGAAGAAGGAGAGAAAGAATGGAAAGAATTCTCATTAACCGTTGTGAATAATGAATAATTTACACATGATATACTCTGTATAACTCAATGAGTTCGACTTGAGGTGAAACAAGTCACCATAGTGGTGGTCTAGAGTGATCTGGACACACACCAGTAGTTACGGGAGTGAACTACCACCTATTCTAGTCTCTCAGGCAGTTACGGGAGTGAACTGCCACCTAGTTGAGTTAACTAGTCAACTAGTCTTCGGTTAGCTGTCTGAACAGAAAGTAGTGAGGAGTTAACTCAAGGAATCAAGGCTAATGTGCCACTTTGGTGATGATACCAAAGCAAGGTCAAATTAGCATGGTGATGATCCCAATGTTACATGGTGATGATCCCAATGCAACATCTAAACTCAACTCAACTAGTCAAATTGAAGTGTGAAATGAAAGAGAATATTCTCCAGGTGGAATATTCTCTCCTAAAATATAGGAGACTAGATAATGACTAATTATGACTAATAAACAAACAAAAACCTTAGAAAAATAAATTCCTAGGTGTGTGTGAAGTAACTCCAACACCCCCCCTCTGAACATCACTATGGTGAAAATAAAGATTGGGTCCCGACAACGAGGCCATGTTAGGTACCCAAGTACAAAAGATACACTGAAAATAAAGTGAGGAAAGAGGGAAAAACTCATGGGAAACCCCCCCCCCCCCCTCAAGGTACAATGTATGTAAAAAAAGGAAGAACTACAGTTGCTAGGCAACTGTGTCCTTCACTCCAAGATGACCTCGCAGAGAATGAAATTTCTACTTAGTGAAGGTCTTGGTGAAAATATATGTCATTTTCTCAGCTGAAGGAGAGAACTATAAGTCAATGATCCCCTCTTGTAATAATTCTCAAATGTAGTGCATGTGGATCTCGATGTGCTTCATCCACTGCCTCTGAACTGGATCTCTGCAGAACTTCAGAGTACTCTGGTTGTCACACCAGATGATGATCGACTAATCAAACTGAATGCCCAAATCAGTGAGAAAATGTTGTAGCCACATAGCCTGAATGGTTATGTTAACTACCCCTCTTTACTCTACCTCAGTTGAAGATAGAGAAATGGTAGCTTGCTTCTTGCTCGACCAACAGATAGGCCTAGAACCAAGACTGCGTGAGTAACCAGATGTGGACTTCTGATCAATGCTATCGCCAACCCAGTTGGAATCAGTAAAACCAATGAGATCTAATGTAGATTATGTTGCATAATGAATCCCAAAGGTGATGGTGCCCTGTACGTATCGAAGGATATGATTTGCATATTTCCAATGTAGCTCATGCAGCTCCTGCATGAACCTGGAAACTGCGCCAAATGCATATGAGAGGTCTAGTCTGGAGTGTGTGAGATACAACAAGCTCCCCACTAGATGTTTGTACAGTGTGCTGTCAACCAATGGAGTCTCCTTTCCATCTTCAAGTTTGAATCCTAATAGGAAAGGAGTCGAATCAGACTTGCAGTCTGTCATGTGAAATCTCTCAAGGATATCTCATGCATACTGGCTTGAGACAGTTTGATGCCTGATTCATCTTGACTGATCTCAAGTCCAAGGAAGAAGTGTAGTGGACCCATGTCCATCATCAAAAACCTGTCATGAAGAATCCTCTTGACTGCAGCAATCGCTAAAGTAGAGCAACCATTGATCAACAAATCATTGACATACAAAACTAAAAGTAGAAGTGAATCATTCGTCCTAAGCATGTATACATTTGGGTCTGATTTAAAATGTACAAAGTTCTGTGACAACAGGTAGGATTCCATCTTGGCATACCATGCCCTCAGAGCCTGCTTGAGGCCATAAAGTGACTTCTTCAATCGACAGAACAAAGATGAGTCTTGCATAAATCCCTGGGGCTGCTCCATGTAGATCTCCTCAGAGAGATCACCGTGAATAAATGCATTCTTCACGTCCATCTGATGGACTTCCCATCCCTTGGCTACCGCAATGGAAAGTTCCAATCGTATGGAATCCATATTCACTACTGGAGCGAAGGTCTCATCATAGTCAATACCATGAACCTGCTAAAAGACTTTAGCGACAAGCCTGGATTTGTATCTGTTGATCTGTCCATCCACTATGCTCTTGGTCCTATAGACCCATCTGCATCTAACAAGTTTCCTCCCAGAAGGAAGGGGAACTAGATCCCAAATTTGGTTCTCGAGGAGGGAGTTGTACTCCTCCTGCATGACAGATTCCCAAAAGGGATTTCCAACAGCCTCGCCATAAGACTGTGGATCTGAAGACTAAACCAAGAAAAGATGCATGGAAGGTAATGGTTTAGTGGCAGTGAGTGCAATAGGAGGCTCCTCGAAATTAGATTGATTCCCCCTAGTATCAGTTGGATCACCAACGAGATCCCATGCATCCTGAAGAGTAGTATGTGCCCACTTGGGCATCTGCTCTGGCTCTGCGACTACATCTGGATTCTCTGACTTTGCATTTGATTGTATAGACTCTAAATCTAAATCATCTAAGTCTTCTGAATCATAACTCTTGTCTAAAGAAGAGTCATCATGTGCATGCTCATCATCTCGGACAGGTGGAAGAGTGAAGGTGTCTGCATGCGACTGATGAGGTACATGCGAGACACTTTCCTCGAATTGGACACTATGCTCAATGATGATTCGGTCCGAGGAAAGATCAATAAGATGATATCCCTTCACATCATCGGGGTATCCAACAAAAATTCACTCCGTGCTCTGTGGATCAAGTGCCTTCCTCTTTTTAGAGGGAATCTGGGCCCATGCACGTGAACCAAAAATGCGAAAGTGGGCCACTTCCAGTTTGAGGCCGCTCCAAGCCTCGTAGGGGGTCTTATCCTTGAAAAATCTATGAGGATATATGTTTTGGATGTATGTTTCACAATTAAGTGCTTCGTCCCATAGTCTCTATGGTAGTGACTTTGCATGCAACATGCAAGATGCCATCTCCTTTAGAGATCTGCTTTTCTTCTTAGCAACTTCGTTTTGTTGCGGAGTGTAGGGAACTGTATGTTGCAACTGAATCCCTGCCTCATGGAAAATATTATGAATCTCATGATTCACATACTCTCCCCCATTATTAGTTCGGAGGACATTGATCTTCTTTCTGGACTATGTCTCAACCAAATATTTGAAATCTTTGAGGTGTTGAAAGACCTCCGATTTTTTCCTGAGAAAGTAGATCCAAGTAAAACATGAGAAATCATCAACCAAAATGATAACAAACCTCACTTTGTTGATTGATGGATGCAGAAAAGGACCCATAAGGTCACTGTGGATCAGATCTAAAGGCGTGGAAGCTTGCTGAGACTTTCCTTTGACGAATTTCTCTTGAGGTTTTTTTCCAAGAACACATCCCTCACATACTCCCTTGGAGAAATGGATGTCTGGTAGACCATCAACTAGTCTATTTTTGCTAAGTTGTTGCATGTATCTGAAATTCAAATGTCAAAACCTTTCATGCCATATCCTACTATTTTCATCAGCATGAGTAAGCAGTAAAGAAGAATTAGGTTCAATGAATTCAGAAAATGTATACAATCTAGACTAATGATTTACCTCACCAGTAGCAACCTTGGAGTTGATTTGCATGTCATATATGTCCACGGAATTTGGTGTGAATAAGACTTTCTTTCCAATGCTGGAATTCATCATCTGATACACGAAAAGAAGGTTGACAAAAAGCTTGGGAACATGCAACACATTCTCAAAGCTTCTGTTGGTGAGTTCAATCCTTCCTTTGCCGGTGACTTCGATAGAAGAGTTGTCCCCCATCATAATAGGAGGACCTTTGCATGCATCCAAAGAAGAATAGACTTCTTCTGAGGCATCCATGTGATGTGATGCTCCTGAATCTACGATCCAAGAATCTGGAGAGGAGTTGATGGCAATCAACGCATGGCTAGAATTGTCTTTCTTGGAATTCAGATCTTCTAGCTTCTTCTTCTTTGCACCTTCAAGGATGCAATCTCCAAGGTTTTTTTGCTGAAGTATCTAAGACATTAGATCTATTTTTTTTTGCATGTATGCAGATTCCAAATGGAATCCTTTGTGACAATATGTGCATTTCTCTCCTTTTTTCCCCTTTTCTCCTTTGGATCCGGAGGCATCGGTGAAGGGTTTTGTGTACCCTTCCTTCTTCGTATGTGCGTGATCTTTCTGCTTATATTTATATTTA
>ML784859.1:107655-142080 GCA_009831015.1 Picea engelmannii | reverse complement strand
TCTCATGGTTAGTAATTCCTTCAACATCTCTTTGTCAAATAACTTTGATTTTGAAGATGTATGAGAACTATCAATGTTTGAAGCTTCCTCCATCCTTGCAAGATATCAAACTTCAACACAAAACTTGCACAATAATACTAGCAGCTAAATCTCAAGCTATCAATGGCAAACACATGAGAAAAAAAAACTATGCTATGATACCACCTGATCTGAAAATAGTGGGCTGACTTGTTATGCTATGCAAGCACCCTCTACTTCATGAAAATAAAACTTTACAGGACCTTGCTCCATGTGTTTAAATATGCAAGATAAATTATGTGCCAAGTTTATGCATCTTCTTTTAAATGTTCACGTGTGAGGAAATGTTCTTTTAAATGGTTAAATACGTACTTTAAATAAATACACAGAAACATAACTTGCAGAAAATAAAGCATCAAAATCACAACAACAATAAGATGATAAAGGAGTTCACCCCTCTCTGGGCTACATCTCCTGGAGCCTCCATCAATGGACTTGTCTCTCTGGAATTAATTTTTCAAAGATTCTTTTACAAGATTCTTCTCAAATCCAATGGAAAAACAGAATGTACCATTGGGTTCAGAATACATAAAACCCCCAAAAATGACTAATAAAACTCTGAAAACGGATCATGGCTCATCCGGGCATGACCTCTTCTACATGTGGCCTTAAGCTTCCCTGAGCTTCTCTGTGGAAAAAAAAACCTTTAAAAGTCCTCAAATGGATCTGAAACCTATCCCAAAGTGTTCATAGCATAACAATTAGCCAAAAATGATTATTCACTCACAGAAAATAAACATAGGCTCATCTGAGCAAGACCTCAAACAATGAGGGCTTCAAGCTCCCTAGAGCTTCCTGAAACTTCAATGGTTAAAAACCTGCAAAATAAGTCTTTAAATGCCTTTGAAAATAGTGCCAATGGATTCAGAACGTCCAAAAACCCCTAGTTGGGCTTTTATGACACCTCATTTGGCCAAAAAATGAAGAAGATAGGCCTCCTGCCATTCTCTTCCTTCAAGCTTGTTGTCTCTGGTTTGCCAAAACGCACCTCTGGGCGTTCAAACAAGAACATGCTCAAAAATTCGTGCTAAAACCTAGCACACGTGCATAACCGCAAAACCAACCAAACTGTAGGACGGTTAGGGCGCGCCCAACCCCTAACCGCCAAGGCTGTGGTCATAAGGGTCCATACGACCTCGCGCTATCGTAAAAGAGGGCTCCGTTTACAAGGTGAATGGCTAAATGACAAGTGTCCAACGAACGATTGGTTATAACCGTTCAAAACAAAACTAAAAAATCCATGCGCATATGGTGGTAGGGTCATATGATTACACGCAAAACTGCGGGATTTGTTTAAAACACAAATTCGTGCCTCTGTATATACAATGGTCATATGATTAAATGCATGCGACTAGGAGCTTTGCAATTTGTTTAAAACGCGTGCAATTGACACGGTCATGTGGTAATACATACGACTGGGGATGGACTCCAATGAAATATGCCAACGCCACACATAGTTAAACTGGTGGTCACATATATAAACACAGAAACCACGAGCTGGGGCTAATCCCCAGCCTGACCCCCCGTGCCAACTTAACCAAAAGTCAACTTAAATATATTAAAACACATATATATATCAAGTGATATAGTGTGGCGTGTTGGTTGGTCGGACTTTGTTAAAACGCTTGGTCCTTGTGGGAGGTCCGGGGTTCGAGTTCTGTGGACTCCATAATCTTTTAAACAACACCCAAACCAATAGTAGGGTGCCACGTGGCAGCTCACGATTGGGCCACATGGCACTTCATAATTTGCCAAAGACCATGCCACGTGTCACCAACAGATTCACCCAAAATCTACCAATTCAAAACTACCACATCAGAATATGCCAACTCAGTGTATGGACATGCCACATCAGTGTACGACCTCTTCCACATCAGCATCCATACGAACTGTACGGACTGCACAGTCAACACTCATTTTTTCTACCTGTTTGGCGATTCGAACAGATCGCGATATCTCTCGCATACGACGTCTGTTTGAACCCAAATGAGTTGCGTTGGGTTCGTGAAGACGAGGACTATGCACTCATTCTTTTTGAAACAATTCTGAGAACTTTGATTTTTGAGCTAATTTTTTACCCTTGGTCCAGATTTTGATCATAGTGGGAGAGTATGAAAGGAATAAAACCTTATTTATTTGAACGTATAACATGAGGTACTGAAGGATATGGAGACCAACCAGCTCCACATGAGAAAAATTCATTGTGAGAGCTAGATGAAGGAATGTCCAGAGGAGATGGCAAGTCAAAAATTAATAAGCGTTGTCGAGCTGCCAAACAAGGCGATCAGGGGGGATTTCGTGATGTTGCAAGCTCCTCTTGATGGAAATATCTTGTGGTACCCCATCCGAGGTAATATTTTTATAACTTTATATCACCTCATTATTTTATTATTTATCTTACATTTGACTTTTATCTCTCTTCCCCCGTTAATCAATTCTTTTGAGGCTCATTCAATTCAATTTAAATTTAATTTAATTTAGTTTAAATTTAATTTAATTTAATCAATATTTTATTGTGTAACCATATATCATCTTAATAATTTATTTTTATGTCTCAACATTCTTTTCTTTTTGTTAATTAATTTATTATTATATCTCAATGTTCCTTTTCAACGGCTATATTCTAGTACCAACGACTTATTTTCTTGTTTCAACCCTTTAAATATTACATGGAAGCATACTCTTTTCGAATTATACATGTTTTCTTGTCCTTGATGTTGGGTGGAGTGTTCGCTTGAAATGTTGGACGTTTCAAAAACTATTTACATAGTTAAACTCCATAATGATTATATAGCAACTATGACAAATTGTGAAAACATACACGCCAAGAAGCTCAAATAGTCTCAAATAATAAGCCCTTCTCCAACCAATAATTAAACCATGAAAAAAAAAAACATTACTCCTCAAGTTAGGCACCCTTGTGCATGAAAAGTTGAATCACAAAATATACCATCATAAACATTAAAGAAGAAGACCCAGTAACAAAATGAGCTAGGGAGGTTCACACCTGCTTTGATACCATGTTAACATTCATAAGAGAGAGAATCAAATGGAACCCACCTACAAACCCTAAATCTTGTAATAAATAAAGAAGAAAACAATACTAGGTAAACACAACATAAAATCCTAACAATTTCACTAGAAACAAAGAAAAAAACAACATTGGCACAATGAAACCTAAAACCCTAAAAACAGTGCTAGATTTAAACCATATTTGTACTAGAGAGAGATTAACCAAATGCATTAGTGAGGGAAGATGACAACAATAACAACCAAGAAAAAGAGATTACAATAGGTAAAGGTGCACGTAGAGTAGTCACCATTATAAATAATGAAAGAATAAAAGTGATCACATTATGTGCAATGTAACATAAAAGAGAGGGTTTGTTTATACCCATAGGGTGCTTTCCCTAAGAGCAGTGATGGACACACACCACTAGCCCTTATCAACTAGGTTAGCTATAGAAAAACTTAAAATTAATGGTTACATAAATTCGATTGCATCCAAAGGTGACGCTTACATCGTTCTCAACATACAAGTCAATAGATAAATAAAACATATATATCTAACTAAAAATAAAGATACTTCTAGACTTATGTAAATGATAACCTAAAACATTTTTAGCTAACATCATCCTTAAAAAACTTGATGAATCTAATAATATTAACATAAATTACTAGAACTCCTACCTTAAAAATATTTATGTTTCCCCAAAAGTCTTTGAAGACATCCAAACAACTAATCTCTACATTAAGGTTTTCTTGACTGAGAATACAAAATGTGGCATTAAGCATCTCACAAATGGAAAAATGAAAAATTGAAGGATACCAAGATGAGATTTTAAAATGTGGACTTTGATCTGTGTGCCTCATATCAAACATCTTTCCAACCTAGATGTCAAACAAGGCCTCCCCAAAATATGTATGGAACTCTTGATTGTTCTTACCCTCAAATCCAAAAACCAAATTGACCACCCCACACTACTACATATGGTGTTGAATTCCGACAAGGTGTTCCAATGTTATGGAAAAAATACACCTTATCTTTGGACATTACTCACTAATTCTCAAAATTTCGTTATTTTGTTTTCTTGGTACCCTAACGTTTCTCAAAGTTACGACGCAGATTGTTATTCATCGAACTTCTGACTCTGATTTCATGACTTTCAAGACCGCCAATTCTTCAATGTTGACATCACCATTGTGACCCATCATTTCCATGTGGTATGCCACTATGGAACTGTTAGGGACCTAGCCTCCATAACCCCTCACGTAGGTAGAATAATATAATTTCATACAATAAAGGTCAATATTAATAAGGCCTAGAAATAAGGGAGAATAAGTCAAATGTAAAAAGACCTAATATAAGCTTCTGCTTCTAGAAGGATCTTCCTCTAGATTGTTCTTTTGAATAGATATATTTAGTATAAATAGGAGTAGAGGGTATGAGAATTTTTGTCTTGAGAATTATTGTAATAGAGCGTTTCTCTACTGGAGGTTTCCCCCTCGAAGAGGAAAGTGAACATTGTTTCCAATCAATAAAGGTGTTATTTTGGTGATGTGGCTTCATCTATTGTGTTGTTTCGTTGTTATTCTATGAAATATTTATGTTTCATCCTATTATAATAGATTTGGTACCCTACAAGTGGTATGAGAGCATTTTCCTTGGCAGAAAATTTTGGGTTATTTTTTTTCATGGTAGAGACGTATTCCAATGTCTTAAAGCTACAAAGATTTGTCATTCAGTGAATAAATCCATGGTCGAGGAAGCATACATGTAGGAACTACAAGTGGTACTTAAGCACACATTGTTGGCCACCCTTGTAACCCCTATTGGTACCCCTTCTAGTGGTAGCACATCAGACAACACCTGTATACAGATCAACCTAGATCTCCTGAAGCCCTCTATAGATAAAACAATTAGTCCCCTAACTGTTATAGTGCCACCGAGAAAAATAGTCAGGAATATACTCTCTAGTACCTGGGTAGTCGGGTAGTATGGCTAAGGGTATGGTATAGCCTCCTTAATTGGTGCTCTGAGATATTTGGCTGAGTACTATTGTTGGACCCTGCACATATATCAGAGAGCTATAGCACAGGGAAAACCCTTATATGTAGAAACCCTAAATACCCCAACCCTTGGTATGGAAATAGAAATAGAACAGAAAAGATCTATTGTCATGCAACTTTTCTTCCTACATTATGGTTGAGAAATTACTATACATTTCTTTCTCTCTTCACCCTCCTTCCAGTGGTACTTATGATTTTTAACACAAAATTTTTTTGTGGTCTCGACCCCTTTTCTAGCACCCTTATTTGTCCCCTATCCCATTGAATTCCCCTTTTCACCATGATCGTATTGGTGCCTATCATTTGACACCATTCTTCTCAGTGGTCCCACCCACCCCTTCCACCCCCCTGTATCCCCCCTATCCCATTTTCCTTCCCATTTTTCCAAATGGACAACACCTGAGCCCAAGAACTCAATACATTGGTTGCAAACAACCTCCAGAACAAGAAAGACATCAAGAATATCAATACCAACCTTATCTCAATCAATTCTACTATTCAAACCCTCCAGGACCAATGTTCCCACATCAAAGGCATCAAAGACCTCAAAGCCACACTTGACCACTTCATGGGTCGTTCCCGAAACCCTTCCTCTTCTGAAAAAATATCCTATCAAGATGACCATGAATATTCCCATTACCAAGGTCCTCATACTACCCACTTTTCTCAAGACCTCCTCCCTCCCAGAATTGAGGTGAACAAATTTGATGGCTCAGATCCCACAAGATGGGTAAACCAAATGGAACATTATTTCTCTTTACATGGAATTACTAATGATTAGCCAAGTTTGGTTATGGTATCCACCATCTAGATCCATAATGATGGCAATGGTGGAAATGGTGAAAAAAGGCCCTCCAAGGGTTTGTTTCTTGGACACAGTTTGTGGCAGAGCTTTATGATCACTTTGACTTCGACACCCACCATTTAGGTCATTTTCTCAAGTTGAAGCAGTCTAGGACAGTGGAAGAATTTATTGTCTCATTTGAGCACTTGGCTTTCAGGACGGAGGGCATGTCAGATGCTTTCTTTAAGGAATTCTTTATCAATGGCCTAAAAAATGAAATATGTTCCCTTGTTCTCATGGCACGCCACCAGACTTGGTTGGAAGCTACTCAACAATCCAAGGAAGAAAAACATAGTGTCTCCTTCCAGATCCGCAAACCATCCTTTCCTCCTCTCCCTAAACTCACCAATTTTCCCCCTCCTGCAACTCCCCTCAAGATCCAGAAATTAACCAGTGCTAAAATGGTTCAACGTCAACTCAAGGGCCTTTGTTATAATTGTGATGACAAATATTTTCCAAGGCACAAGTGTAAGGAACAAAATATTTTTATGGTTGTGACTGAGGATATTTCTGAAGATGAGGTCATTGTTTCACCCGTGGAGGAACTACCATCACCCTCTTATCTGACCCCACCCTATGATTCACTAGAAGTTGACTCGATGATTTCACTTAATGCCCTTAATGGATTCTCTAGTCCCTAGACTCTCAAATTAATTGGTTACATTAAAAATAGGAAAGTCATCATCCTTGTGGAAAGTGGTAGCACCCATAATTTCATTCATCGTCACATTTACCAAGAAGTCTATTTTTACATCTGTGTCATCAATAATTTTCAAATCATGATTTCCAATGGAGGTTCCATGAAATGTGGGGACGATGTTAAATTGTGCAGCTCCAAATTGGTCAGTATCACCTAAAATCCCATATGTTTTCTATAGACATGGGTGGTTGTGACATTTTTCTCGTTGTCGAATGGTTATGCACTATTGTACCTATTCTCATCGATTTCAAGGACTTAACCATGCAATTCCAACATGAGGGACAACAATATAAGTTCCAAGGAATCACATCAGGCTCCCCTGAGATCATCAATTCCCATCGCATGGAAAAGATCCTCAAAAAGGGTCATTTTCCCAAATCCACTCCATTCATGTTGTTGAAACAACTTCTATGCATCCCGACCTCCAATCTATCCTCTCCCACCACCAAGTTCTTTTTACCACTCCCAAAGAAATTCCCCCTTCCCATGGAGTCCATGACCATTCCATCCCTCTCATATCGGGAAGTACTCCTCCCAATGTTCTCCCTTATCATCATCCATTTTCCTAGAAGAATTAAATTGAGAAAATTGTTCATGAATTGCTAGAAGCGGGTCTTATACATCCTAGTACCAACCCCTATTCTTCCCCTGTGGTCATGGTACCCAACAAATAAGGTACTTGGCACATGTGTCATTATTTTCTCTCCCTCAACAAACTCAATATCAAAGACAATTCCCCATTCATGTCATTGATGACCTCTTGGATGAATTGAGTGGTGCTCAGTACTTCACCAAACTTGATCTATGTTCTGGCTACCATCGGATCCGTGTGAAAGACGAAGACATTCCCAAGACTGCATTTTGAACTCATGAGGGTCACTATGAGTTCTTGGTAATGCCCTTTGGATTGTGTAATTCCCCCTCAACTTTCCAAAGTATTATGAATCATGTCTTCCGTCCTTTTCTCCATCATTTTTTCTTAGTTTTCTTTCATGATATTCTCATCTATAGTAAACCTTGGGTATCCCATCTCTCTCATGTGAATCAATTTCTCCATCTACTCTCTAAGCACCAACTTTTCCTCAAACAATCTAAATGTGCCTTTGGAGCCTTAGAAGTGGAATATCAGGGTCATATTGTTGGAAAGGATGGTGTCTGGGTGGATCCTAATAAAATTGAAGCTATGTAGGATTGGCCTCGCACTAAAACTCTTAATATATTGTGTGGTTTTCTAGGTTTAATGGGCTATTACAGGAAGTTTATTTGGAATTATGGAAAAATTGCAGCTCCTCTCACTTCTCTCCTGAAAAAGAATGCTTTCATTTGGAATCTAGATGCGGATCACTCCTTCCAAGATTTGAAAGATGCTATTGCTCAACCCATGTCCTAGCACTTCCAGACTTCACAAAGATGTTCATATTGGAATGTGATGATTCTGGGAAAGGAATTGGGCTCATTCTCATGCAATATGGAAATCCTTTGGCCTTCACTAGAAAACAACTTTCAAAGAGACATTTGGGCCAATCCATTTATGAAAATGAAATGTTATCTATTTTTCATGTTGTGGATCTCTCACGTCCTTATTTATTGGGTCAGTGCTTCCAAATCAAATATGATCATCAGAGTCTCAAGTATTTTATGTAACAGTGAATTTCATCATCAGAGCAACAAAAATGGGTGACCAAGCTATTTGGATATGTTTATGAGATCATTTACAAGAAGGGAAATAAAAATGTAGTGGAATATGCTCTTTCCCATAAATATGAAGAAGACGAGTCCCTTTTATCCCTCTCCTTCATTGTACAAGATTGGCTCCAAGTTGTTCGTCAAAAATGCTTGCAAGACCCCAAAATGTCTATCATGATCCACCAATTGCAACAAAATTCTCCATATTCTCCAGGGTACTCTTGGCATGATGAATAGATTCACTATAAAGGTTGTTTGTATTTATGCAAGAAATCACAACTTAAATCCATGGTGCTTTCTGAACTTCATGCATCACCCATAGTCGGACATTCAGGGTTTACCAAAACCTATGAACAGGTCAAACGTTATTTTTTCTGGGATGGTATGAAACATGAATTTTTCACCTTTGTGGTTGAATGTGAGGTTTTTCAATGCAACATGGGAGAAAATGATGGCATACCCCACCCCCTTCTCCTCTCCTTCCGGGTTGCGTGAACTCCCATTCTAGGATCGTTCAACACCTGAGTCAGATTGAATCTTCGGCTCCTTGTTTGAACTCGACAAACTCTATCACATGTCCTCTCTTTCTCCTGAGTGTAGGCCCTTTCTATCTCATGAACTTGGGTTATATCCCAAGACTTTAGCACACAAGCTGCTTCGGGCTTCGGGCTTCAACTCTTTCCCCGAAAACCAACTCTCACATCCCCAAACTTTGAATCGTGAATTCTGACTATTCAAGGATCAAGGGTCCCCTCCCCTTCTTTCAATCGATGACCACGATATTCTCAGACTCTAGTCTTCGAGAGTTCTCACTTCTCCTGTCTCTATTTCTCCCAATTCATGAATCATTGAAGCATTGACCTGATGCCACGTGTCCTATCTCAATGGATGGCTAGGATTTCTTTTTCTCCCAGCTCTTTGGGTGTTCTCCTCCTTGTCTTTCCTTCAAAGGGTTATTCCTTCAAAATTCATGGATCTCTGCCACATGTCCTCCTAGATCCAACGGTCCGAAATCACTCCACACTTCGCCCTTCGTGATCTTTGAATTGTTCTCCTTACAATTCTTTCGAAGTCTGAATCCTCGAATTCTCGGGTCTGCTTCCACCTATATACTTGGATGACAAATGATTTTATGGTCTTCGGGACTTCGACAAGTCCTTGACTTCTTTTCACACTCAGTGCACTTTTCCCTTTTCGAGACTTAGGATATTCTCGAACTTCTTTTGCACTCCTTGTAGAATTTTGCGCACACTCTTCTACGACTTTGCTCAGCTTAAAAACCTTCAAGGTTCCACGTTCTTCTATGTCCTTTAGTGAAATTTCTCGTGCCCTCCTGGAAGTATTTCACTCTCCCTCATGAGCTCGTAAGATGGACTTGCAGTTTCCTCGACGCACTCCTTGCGCTCGACTAAGTTTTTTGACAGCTTCTCCCTTAGCCTACCTGAGCATCTTAAGGCATATCCTTTCCTTTGTCGATGCACTCTTGCAAAGGCTTCCTTCCTTAGAATGTTCACTAATTATGGGATTCTCTTAAGGATTCCAACACTTCCAACCATGTTTCTCTTGTACGCCCTCGTATTTTCTCTATACCCTCCTAGAAGTGTGTTACAAAGTGTTCAATAACTCTGCGTTGTGTTCCCTCCTACACAGTCTTCCCTTCCAATGTACTTAACCACCTTGAAATTTCCTCTTGAGTTAGTGAATTAACCTGGTGTGCCCTCCTGACGATTTCTCTTCTAACTCCACTGAGTTTATACATGCACTCCTTGCGTCATATCATACAGTTTCCACCCTCTGCCGCGCACTCCTTGCACTTAGCCTAGAGAACCAAACTTAATATGACACACTCACAAATAGAAAATTGTATATCTATCCCTGCAGATGATTTATAACATTCATCTACAACTCAAATGCATACAAATGACATTCACCACAAAATATCCATTACACAGAAATTGATAATAGGAAAAATTGTTATTTTCTATTAATGGCAGAATGTTCATTACAATATGGGAGTTCGAGATACAACTGAGACTCAACTCTCTGCATTTCTCTCCATATATCCTATGCATTTCTCCTGGCTTTCTTACTTCTACTAGAAATAATACAAGAGTTTATACAAGAGGGGATCGACGAGCTTCCCTCCAAGATAAGATAGTGGTGTCAAATCACCATTCAAAACACCTGTCTAATGGGAAAATTAAAATGATGGAAATCTACTCCAAATCAATTGCAGATCACTCCTACTGTCAACCACTTAATGGTGACCTTATCTCCAGCTTGTGAGAAGGCACAACTTGGCTCTTCCAACCTGTCGGCATTAATTTGTTTTGATCACGCCTTAGATTCGTGAAGGAAAAGTGAGAGGATGGCACCTCTCCCTTCCTTGAATGCACACCATGTGTGTCAATCGACTGATGCGTACTAAGGTGGAGGGATTCTCCTGCATTATACTCCATGGCTAAAAAAAAATAATGAGCTCCTCCTCATGAGCATTCCAACTCGGTTGAAATCCTCTTAGATCCCAAACTTTCTCCTGGATATTTCTTTTTGCTCATTTTCCTTGCTGTTGCTTCTCCTGCATATTTTATGTGGTTCGTGCAGGTTCCTTTATGTCCAGCTTCTCCTTGTTGACCACTCCTTCTATTGACCCAAACATAAGATTCCTTATCTGATGCAGGAGCATCCTCAGCAACAAGAAAGCATGGAGGCGGAAGACAGCTGGGATGAACGCCATCACATTTTGGCACATGTTAAAAATGTTTTGAAATGTTTTTGAAAGTTTGGATGCGCAGATATTAATGAAATAATTAAGAAGGTGTACTTTCATATTGTAAATATATCTTGTGCAACCCGCTCTCATCTATAGGAGGTAGAGGCATTTATGTTAGTTAATGAAAGTAGGTAGATTTAAATTCTAGAATAGACAGTCTTAGGAGCTGGAAGGAAAATGACTATAGACACCCTCATATTTGTATCATTGTATCAGTCAGAGATTGTATGATTGAGCACATTAGCATAGAGAAGAAGCAGAGAGTTGTGGAGAAGAACCCATGTACAAAAATTCTGAATTAATATACGAATCTTTGATTCAGACTCATGGTGATATAATGCTTTCTGTGTATACATGATGAATGCTATGCTTATGGTTGTTTTACTCTCTCTGTCATGCATTTGTTGTTATGCTATGTATGTATGATTTCATGTTAAGTGTTTGAATTCTGAGAGAGTAAGGGAATGAGTTTCAATTTTTTCTCTTCTTGAGTAAGAGTTCCTACAAGGAGTGCAATGAAACGTCCGCAAGGAGCGCGTTGACGGGGTTCAGATTTTATCTCTGAAAGTTTAGGAAGGATATTGTTGCTCTCATTCCAGTAAAAGTGCAAGACAAGCATAGAAGTTGTGCAAGGTGTGCGCAGGCTGGCCGAGACCTTAGAACTTATTACCTAAGGTTGGGAAATCGAAGGACTGCTATTGCAAAGAAAGTGCACAGAGTCGAGAATTCAAATACTCATAAGTATTTGAAGGATTATCGCAAGGAGTGTGTGCAGGAACCTTCCTGGAGATCTAAGTTTGTGAAGGAAGCTCAGAAGGGTTAGGGCCTTTGGATAATTTGAGAGAAAGAAGAAAGCGTAAGTAGTTGTGTAGAGGTTAAATCCCAGTGGAGGATCGTAGGTTTGATTTGAACCAGAGGTTCTTTGAAGAGGGGATTGAACAGTCGGAATTCTCTGAGGAGAACTCCCAAAATAGCGGGGATTGTAGGATCCAGTAAAGTTGCAGGGGAGTTAAGCGTTGGATAGATCTATCCTCCAAAAGGCAGAGTCAATGCGGACCGTCGATCGAGATCTGTTCAGACCATCAGATGATTTTGGGAATTTGGATTTCAAGAGTCCAGGCTGCAAGCCAAATCCTTGATGGATCAAGTTCCTGAAACATGAAAGGAGGTTTCGTGTGTGGAAGCGAGGAGTAGGAGTTTGAATTTTTGAAACTTTGGAGTTCAGGGTTTCTGAAGTCTTGAGGATGAGTGATCGGGACACGGCAGGGAGGAAATCCCAAAATCTGAGATCGGGATGAAGTATTAATCGACATTTCGAAAAATCGGTGTTTCGGCATTTCTGTCGATGAGCAGCAGATCACTCCACATCAGAAATCCCGAAATCGCGAAATGTGAGAAGTGTGGGGGAGCATTTCGACATTTCAGGATCTGGTATCTCGAGGAGACAATGATTGGAATCGAGAACATCATGAACTCCTGGTACGAAAAATCATGTTAACCGTTGGATCAAGGGGAACAACCACACCCATTGATTTTCCTTGGAAGTGGAACACTAATGTTTTGGTGTTTCGGGATTCGGCATATCAGGAACCCTGTTGACAAAGGAACAAGACATAGTGAAAGGAAAATCCTGATGTCACAAAGTGTAGTAGGGCTGAGGGTGGACTTTTCAGGATTTCGGAAATCTCGATGTTGAGCGCCTTGCCCCTTCAACCTCTAAAACCCCAACTGGCGCAGACCCTTGAACCCTCAGGCTAGAGCCCGCACAGGATCTTTCAACTTCAACCCCTTAGAGTCTGATTGACTCTTTTAATTCCTCTCGAGAAATTATTCACTCACCCCATCTAAGTATAATTCACAAGCCCTTCTGATTTATGTCCCTGTGATCATTCACCGGCCATGAACTCCATGTTCAACACCCAATTGACATTGGGAATTTTCTCTTTTCTTTTTGAGATACCGGATTTCGCGAATTCAGAAATCCCGATGTTGAGCGCCTTGCCCCTTCAACCTCCAAAACCCGAATTATCAAAATCTTGAAAAGTCCACCCTCATCCCTACTACACTTCATGACTTCAAGATTTTCCTTTCACTATGTGTCGTTCCTTTGTCAACAGGGTTCTCGATATGCCGAATCCTGAAACACCAAAACACTAGTATTCTGCTTCCAAGGAAAATCAACAGGTGTGGTTCTTCCCCTTGATCCAATGGTTAGCGTGATTTCGCGTACCAGGAGTTTGTGATTCTCTCGATTTCAATCACTGTCTCCTCAAGATCCCGGATCCCGAAATACCAAAATGTCGAAACGCTCCTCCACACTTCTCGCATTTCACGATTTTGGGATTTATGATGTGGAGTGCTCTGCTCCTTGTCGACAGAAATGCTAAAACACCGATTTTCCAAAATGTCAATTAATACTCCATCTTGATCCCAGATTTTGGGCTTTCCTCCCTGCTATGTCCCAATCAATCGTCCTCAGGACTTCCGAAACCCCAAACTCTGAAGTGCCAAAAAATCAAACTCCTACTCCTCACTTCCACACACGAAACCTCCTTTCGCGTTTTAGGAACTTGATCTGTCAAGGATTTGGCTTGTAGCCCGGACTCCCGAACTCCGAATTCTCGAAATGATTTGACAGTCTGAACAGATCTCGATCGACGGTCCACATTGACTCTGCCTTTCGAAGGATATATCTATCCAACACTTAACTCCCCTGCAACTTTCTTGGATCCTACGGTCCCCGCTATTTCGGGAGTTCTCCTCAGAGAATTCTGACCCTTCAATCCCCTCTTCAAAGAACCTCCGCTTCAAATAAAACATGTGATCCTCCACTGGGATTTAACCTTTGCACAACTACATATGCTTCCTACTTTCTCTCAAATGATCCAAAGGCCCTAACCCTTCTGAGCTTCCTTCACAAACTCAGATCTCCAGGAAGTCTCCTGCATGCACTCCTTGAAACAATCCTTCAAATACTTCTGAGTATTTGAATTCCTGACTCTATGGACTTTCTCTGCAACAACAATCCTTCAATTTCCCAACCTTAGGTAATAAGTTCTAAGGTCTCATCCAACCTGCGCACACCTTGCATGGCTTTTGTGCTTGTCTTGCACTTCTACTGCAATGAGAACAACAATATCCTTCCTGAGCTTTCAAAGATAAACTCTGAACCCCGTCAACGCACTCCTTACGGATGTTTCACTACACTCCTTCCAGGAACTCTTACTCAAGAAGAGAAACAATTGAAACTCATTCCCTTACTCTCTCAGACTTCAAACACTTAACATGAAATCATACATACATAGCATAACAAAAAATGCATGATAGAAAGAGTAAGACAACCATAAGCATAACATTCATCATGTATACACAGAAAGCATTATATCACCATGAGTCTCAATCAAAGATTCATATCTTAATTCAGAATTTTTGTACATGGGTTCTTCTCCACAAATCTCTGCTTCTTCTCTATGCTAATGTGCTTAATCATACAATCTTTGACTGATACAATGATACAAAGATGAGGGTGTCTATAGTCATTTTCCCTCCGACTCCTAAAACTATCTATTCTAGAATTTAAATCTACCTACTTTCATTAACTAACATAAATGCCTCTACCTCCTACAGATGAGAGCGGGTTGCTCAATATCTGTTTACAATATGAAAGTACGCCTTCTTAACTATTTCATTAATATATGTGCATCCAAACTTTCAAAAAAAATTCAAAATGTTTTTAACATGTGCCAAAATGTGATGGCATTCATCCTAGTTGTCTTCCGCCTCAACTCTTGCTTGTTGCTGACGATGCTCGTGCATCATACTCCCTCACTTGAAAATTTTCATGGACTCTTGTTCATGAGCTCTTTCATGGTTTGTCCATGCTTCTAAATTTCTGCTTCATTCTCCCATCTGACATCTTCAACTGGATGTCCCTTCCATTTGACCAAGTATTCAAAATACTCTTTTCTCCTGGTCCTCTTGTTGACTCTCTTGTCAAGTATACTTTCCATTTGTGGATTTTTAGCTATAGGAATTTGTTTATTCCACTGAACCTATGTCTGTTCACTTTCTTCTTCAACTCTATAAGGGTACAAATCTAAGATGTTGAATATCGATGAAATTCCGATCCCATTGGGTAATTCAATCTCATATGCATTTGCCCCAAATTTCTTCAAGACCTTGCAGGGTCCAATCTTCTTCATCTTCAGTTTGTTATATGTTCCCCTTGGGAACCTTTCTTTCCTTAGATGTGCAAGAATCAGATCACCAACTTCAAATTGAATTTCTCTCTTGTGTTGATCTGCTCTACACTTGTATTCTTGATTCGAATTCTGCAATTGCCCCTTGACTTGGCTGTGAAGTTCTTTCATTGCCTCTACAAAATCCTCTACACTAACACTCTTGATTTCATTCTGTTCTGAATCTTTCAATTCAGAAACTCCTCTTGCATGCATTCCATACACAATTTGGAATGGACTCTGCCCTGTGCTTCTATTGAATGAATCATTGTAAGCAAATTCTGCCTGTGGTAGAATGTGATCCCACTGACTGTGGTGTTCAGTCACTAGGCTCCTTAGCAAATCTCCCAAGATTTTGTTTACAACTTCTGTTTTCCCATCTGTCTGAGGATGATAAGTTGAAACTACAAAAAATGTCCCACGAACTTGGTGTCTCAATCTGAAACTATACTTCTGGGTAATCCGTGAAGTCTGACAACTTCTTTGAAAAACAGGTTCGCAATGTGAGTTGCATCACTGGTTTTCTGGCATGGTATAAAATGTGCCATCTTTGAAAATCTATCTACCACCAAAAATATTGAATCAAATCCTCTTTGCATTCTTGGAAGCCCTAATACAAAATCCATGCTCATTGCATCCCATGGCCTCTCAGGTATGGGTAACGGCTGGTATAACCCTGTGTTCTGCCTTTTCCCTTTTGAGTGTTGACAAATCCTACATCTGTTCACAAATATTTTGACATCTTTCCTCATCCTTGGCCAAAAATAAGAGCCATTCAACTTTGAGAATGTCTTATCATGACCGAAATGTTCGGCCAATCCTCCACTGTGTTTTTCTTTCAGCAGATTCTCCCTCATGGAGGATTTTGGAATACACAATTGATTGCCTCTAAATAATAATCCATCTTGAATCATATATTCACTCCATTGACTTTTTTCCCTAAGAATTGGATTCTCAGATGACTCATACACCTCTTTAAAATCTAGATAATCTCTGTACATTTCTTTGAGATTATCAAAACCCAAAGTTTTGACTTTGAATTCCTGCATCAACAAACATTTCCTGCTCAAAGCATCAACAACTTTGTTAGCAGTTCCAGAAATATGTTTAATTACAAAAGTAAAAAATTTCATATATTCAACCCATTTAACATGTCTTTGGTTCAACTTCTCCTATTGAGTCACGAATTGTAAAGCATGATTATCACTGTACAAAACAAACTCTTTAGGAACCAAATAGTGCCTCCACTTCTTCAATGCCTATATGACCACATAAAATTCCTTGTCATACGTGGAGTACTTCACTTTCACTTCATTCAGTTTCTCACTGAAGTATGTGATCAGTCTATCGTCTTGGCTCAAAACCGCTCCTATTTCAAATCCGCTAGCATCACATTTGACCTGAAACGTCTTGTTGAAATATGGAAACACCAAAATTGGTTGTTTAGTAATCTTCCTTCTCAACAAATTGAAACTTTTTTCTGCTTCTTGTGTCCAGTGAAAAGATTTATGTCTTTTCTTCACCGTGTCCATCATCGATTCACTAATTCCACTGAAATTTTTGATAAATTTCCTATAGAAACTAGCCAATCCATGAAAGCTTCTAACTTCAAATATACTCTTCAGCGATGGCCAATTCTTAATCACCTCCACTTTATCTAGATCCATTTTCAGCTTATCTGCAGAGATAACAAACCCCAAATAAATGAGCTATGTCTTCATGAATGATGATTTCTTCATATTTATCAGCAACTTCTCTTGCTGTAACCTCTTCATCACTGTAGTCAAATGCTTCAAGTGCTCTGTTTCTATTCTACTAAAAATCAGTATATCGTCAAGATATGCAATGACGAATTTCCCTATAAATTCCTTCAAGACTTCATTCATCAACCTCATGAAAGTACGAGGAACATTTGTTAAGCCAAATGGCATAACAAGCCATTCATATAGCCCCTCATTTTTCTTGAATGCGGTCTTCCATTTATCACCTTCTCTCATTCAGATTTGATGATACCCGCTTTTCAAATCAATTTTTGAAAACAATTTTGCTCCACTCAAGCAATCCATCAAATAATCCATCCTTGGTAATGGAAATATATATCTGATGGTAATCTTGTTGATTTCCCTCAAGTCTGTACACATCCTCTAGCTTCCATCTTTCTTTGGGCTAAGCATTGTTGGAACAACGCATAGACTCAAGCTCTCTATAACCAATCTTTTTTCCATTAAATCCTGGACTTGTCTCTTGACCTCTTCATTCTCCTGCGGCGTCAATCTGTACATTTCTTTGTTTGGTAAACTAGATCTAGGTATAATATCAATGTGATGACTTATACTTCTGATCAGTGGCAACGAACAAGGTAGTTCGTCCACTACTATATTAGAAAACTCTTCCAGCAACTCCTGGATTTCCTTCGGTAAATCATCCACTCTTGTACTAGTTAAAACAATTCTAGGCTTCCTAACCACAATGAATTGTGTATCCTCCTTCTTCTTAACCTCCTTAAGAAGTTCCTTCCCACTCATGAGAAGTACAGTGTTGCTCACCTCTGGTTTCACCTCTTTATCCTTAATTGGCAGCAACATGTGAGTTCTCCCATTCTTCTCTAGGGTGTATGTGTTCTTTCTCCCTTCATGAATCACATTCCTGTCATATTGCCATGGTGTACCCAACAATAGATGACAAACATCCATGGGAATGAAATCACATAGTATTTCATCCTTATATCCTCCTATTTTAAATTCAACTAAACATTGTTTAGTGACATTTACTTGATGTCCTTTTTGTAGCCATGAAACTTTGTATGGACTTGGATGTTCAATAGTCTCCAGCTCCATCTTCTCTACCATCTCTGTAGAAACGAGATTTTCTATGCTACCACTATCCACAATTACTTTTCATACCCTGTCTTTGGTCTTGCAAGCAGTCCAAAAAAGTCTGTTCCTTTGGGATGGATTCTCTGCCTCCTTTTCTGGCGTTAAGAGAACTTTTCTCATCATCAGTGATCTTCCACCTTCAGCATCCTCTGCCTCAACATTCCATCCTTGAGCTTTGGCAATGTGAGTTTCACCTCCTTCTTTCTTCTTATCTATACATTCATAGGATTTGTGTCCATTTTTTCCGCAGGTAAAACATTTTATTTCTCCACCTCTGCCTCTTCCTCTTCCTCTGGTTCGAGGAAAAGTATTTCTATCAGCATAATATCCTCTCTATGAGCTTCCACCTCTCTCAGTTTGAGTTTGAAGTTTCTTCCACTCTTCTCTAGGTTTCTAATTTTTGTCTTGGGTAATTGTTTTGCCTCTGGCTTGACTTCTGCCTCGGCCTCTTTGACCTTGCTTTTGGATCAGCTTCTCTTCATCTTTCAGAGCCATATGATATGAATCCTCCACATTTCTAAGGGTCATCATGCTCATCTCATCCTGAATGTCATATCACAGACCATTCATGTACCTGGCAACCTTTTCATCATCACTTTCCCGATGACTTGCTCTGATGTTTATCTTGTAGAACTCTTTAGTGTACTCTTTTACTATCATCAACTTCTGTCTCAAGTTCTGCATTTTCCGAAACAGAGTAATTTGATAATCTTTGGGTATGAATTTTGCCTTCATCTTAGCAACCATTCTATCCCAACTCTTGATTTTCTTCTTTCCTTTGCAGCGTCTGTCAGCCTGTAGTTCATCCCACCATAATGTTGCATGTCCTTTAAGTCTTGTGATAGCATGTTTGACCTTCTTGTCTTCCTCAACATCTTCATAGTCAAAATACTTATCTAGAGCTCTAATCCAATCTAGAAGCTCTTCAACATCCAGGTTTCCTTCATATACTGGAATGTCCATTTTTTCTCTAGCACCTATATTTGCAACATCCCTAAATAGGCATTCTTCTGCTGCGTCTTCAGCTACAACTTCTTCATTCTTGGCTTCATTTTCACTTTCTGATTTGCTGATATCCCCAGTGTCAACTGTACGCCTCTATGTTTTTTCCATACCATCAAGCCTAGCACGTAGTTCATGCATCTCTCTTTCCCTTGCCAGATCAGGTAATTGTCGGTCTCTTCTTCTTGGAATTTCTTTTTCCTCTAGTGGGTTAGGTATTTTCCTGTCTCTTCTTCTTGGTGGCATGGCTACAAAATTCCTCTTTTTCCTGCTATAGAAAGCAAAGAAATCTTTCTAAGCTCTGATACCACAACTGACATTGGGAATTTTCTCTTTTCTTTTCAGGATACCGTATTACCAAAATCCTAAAACTTCCACCCTCAGCCCTACTACACTTCGCAACCTCGAGATTTTCCTTTCACTATGTTCCGTTCCTTTGTCAACCGGGTTCCTGATATGCTGAATCCTGAAACACCGAAACACTAGTGTTCTGCTTCCAAGGAAAATCAATGGGTGTGTTTCTTCCCCTTGATCCAACGATTAGCATGATTTTGTGTACTGGGAGTTCATGATGCTCTCGATTCCAATCACTGTCTCCTCGAGATCCCGAATCCCAAAATGTCAAAATTCCAAAATGCTCCTCCACACTTCTCCCGTTTCGCGATTTTAGGATTTATGATGTGGAGTGCTCTGCTCCTCATTGACAAAAATGTCGAAACATCGATTTTTTGAAATGTCGATTAATACTCCATCGTGATCCCAGATTTTGGGCTTTCCTCCCTGTTGTGTCCCGATCACTCATCCTCAGGACTTCCGAAACCCCGAACTCCGAAGTTCCAAAAATTCAAACTCCTACTCCTCGCTTCCACACACGAAATCTCCTTTCGCGTTTTGGGAACTTGATCCATCAAGGATTTGTCTTGCAGCCCAGACTCCTGACTCCTTTTCACACTTATCACACTTTTCCCTTTTCGAGACTTAGGCTATTCTTGAACTTCTTATGCACTCCTTGTAGAATTATGCACATAATCTTATGTGACTTTGCTTGGCTTGAAAACCTTTAAGGTTCCTCGTTCCTCTATGTCCTTCAGTGAACTTTCTTGTGCCCTCTTGGAAGTATTTTTCTCTACCTCCTAATCTCATAATATTGACTTACAGTATCCTCAATGCACTCCTTGCACTCGACTAAGTTTTTTTACGGCTTCTCCCTTAGCTTACCTAAGCATCTTAAGGCATCTCCTTTCCTTTGTCGATGCACTCTTGCAAAGCCTTCCTTCCTCAAAATATTCATTAATTATGGGATTCTCTTAAGGATTCCAACACTTCCAACCATGTTGCTCTTGTATGCCCTCATACTTTCTCTATGACCTCTTGGCAGTGTGTTATAGAGTGTTCAATAACTTTTAGTTGTGTTTCCTCCTACACAGTCTTCCCTTCCAAGGTACTTAATCACCTTGAAATTTCCTCCTAATTCTGTGAATTAACCTGGTGTGCCCTCCTGGCAGTTTCTCTTTTAACTCCACTGAGTTCATACATGCACTCCTTGTGTCGTCTCACAGAGTTTCCACCCTCTGTCGCACACTCCTTTCACTTAGCCTAGAGAACCAGAATTAATCTGATACACTCACAGATAAAAAAATGTATCATTATCCTTGCAGATGTTTTCTAACATTCATTTAAAACTCAAATGCATACAAATGACATTCACCACAAAATATCCATTACACAGAAATTGATAACTGGAAAAACTGTCATTTTCTATTAATGGAAGAATTTTCATTACAATATGGGAGTCTGAGTTACAACTGAGTCTCGGCTCTCTACATTTCTCTCCCTATCTCCTATGCATTTCTCCTGGCTTGCTTACTTCTACTAGCAATAATACAAGAGTTTATACAAGAGGGGCTCGAGAGCTTCCCTCCAAGCTAATCTAGTGGTGTCAAATCACCATTCAAAACACCTGTCTAATGGGAAAATAAAAATGATGGAAATATGCTCCAAATCTGATGCAGATCCCTCCTACCATCAACCACTTAATGGTGACCATATGTTCAGCTTGTGCGAAGGCCCAACTTGGCTCTTCCAACCTGTCAGAATGAATTTGTTTTGATCACGCCATAGATTCTTGAAGGCAAAGTGAGAGGGAGAGGCCTCTCCCTTCCTTGAATGTGCACCATGTGTGTCAATCGGTTGGCACATGCTGAGGTGGAGCGATGCTCATGCATCAAAAATAGTCAAAGCTCCGGGCACACTCCAACCACTTCTGATACCCCTTGCTATTTGGTGATATATTTCTATGGATTTCATTTTTGGTTTACCTAAATCAGGAAATAAGTCAGCCATCATGGTGGTCGATGATCATCTTTCTAAATATGCTCATTTTTGTTCTCTTCAACATCCATTCACCACATCCACAGTGGATCAAATCTTCATGGATAATATATTCAAGCTTCATGGCTTGCCTAATTCTATTATCTCTGAAAAACATGCCACTTTCACCAACAATTTTTGGCAAGAAGTTTTCAAGCTACAGGGCACCCAATTACATCTCAACACTGCCTATCACCCCCAAACGGATTACCAGAGAAAAAAGCAGTGGGGTCAGTGGTTACCCCTAGTTGAATGGTGGTAAAACACATATTACCATACAACTAATCATATGACTCATTTTGAAATAGTATATGGCCAAAATAAACCATTAGTTCTCTCATACATGCCAGGGGTTTCGAAGGTTTAGGATCTTGAAAAAACTATTACATTCGGAGAGGCTATTCTTCATGCCCTCAAAGAAAATTTGGTCATGGCTCAGAATTAGATGAAGAAACAAGAAGATCAAGGTTTTTCCGAATTACAATTTTTTGAAGGGGACCAAGTGTTTCTTCGACTACAACCTTATAAGTAGACTTCACTCAAAGTTGAACATTGTCAAAAACTTTCTCCCAAATTTTATGGTCCTTATACCATGCTCAAGCGAGTGGGATCAGTGGCTTACTAGTTATCTCTACCCAGTCAGTTGAAGCTCCATCCTATTTTTCATGTCTCTTGATTAAAGAAGGTGATTGGAACTAAGTGCCAAACTCAAACCAGTCTCCTTGAGTTGGATGAATAAGGTTCCATCTGGTTGCATCCATAAGCAATATTGGACCAACGAGAGCATCATCTCTATCAGTGCACCATCAAGGAAGTGTTATTCCAATGGAAATATACAACTCCAGAAGACGTCACCTAGGAGTCGACCACCATTCTACAACAATTTCCTCATCTTAATCCTTGAGGACAAGGTTGTTCTTCAAGGGGGAGGGAATGTTAGGGACCTAACCTCCCTAACCCCTCACGTAGGTAGAATAATATAATTCCATGTAATAAAGGCCAATATTAATAAGGGTTAGCAATAAGGAATAATAAGTCAAATGTAAGAAGACCTAATAGAATCTTTTGCTTCTAGAAGGATCTTCCTCTAGATTGTTTTTTGGATAGATATATTTAGTATAAATAGGAGTAGAGGGTATGAGAAGTTTTTTCTTGAGAATTATTGTAATAGAGCACTTCTTTGTTGGAGCTTTCCCCCTCGAAGTGGAAAGTGAACATTGTTTTTTATCAATAAATGTATTATTTTGGTGTTGTGAATTCATATATTGTGTTGTTCCGCTATTATTCTCTGCAATATTTATGTTTCATGCTATTATAATAGATCTTGTACCCTATAGGCACCTACGTGGCACTTCCATGTCAGCAATTTTTTTGTCTCATGGGTGCATTTGGCACCTAATTGGGCCTTAATTATGCTAGCTAGCTATGGGAATAAAAAAAATCGTGGTAGGCTTATTATGCCTGCATTGTCTCAATCGAGATGTCAATTATGCTAGATAGGGGGGATAAAAAAATCCAGCGTGGGATTATTATTCCCATTGTGTCTCGAGACGTCAATTAAATGTGAATGGACAAGGGACATGATTGGAAAGTACAAGGATCAATGGATGAACATATTGAAAATTAAAATTTTGCATGATGTGGGAAGGTTGGACAATACCTGACCCAAATCGTTTGTGTTTCCATATATTCTATGATCGAATTTCAAGTCAGATGTTAGTTAATGTGACCAGTGAAGTCATATGATGGTTGGTCATGATTGGTACTGCCAGGTCCCAAAGTAACCCCTTTGTATAATGAAGGGACACTAGTCCATGGCATTATAAGTAGCTTGTTGAGTGGTTAAGTCTATATAATCTGAGTTCCCTAAGGGTTTTTCAGGATGCCAAATCCATTTATGCATTCAAAAATGTAAGTTAAACAACATAAAAATGTGATTTTCCCCAGAATTAGGTCATCGAATTCAGGTGAAAATGTCAATTAAAAATAGAACGTTTAGACTTCGCCACCATGGGGGAAACTTGGGAAGGATTCAATGGGAAGAATCAGATCTCACATTATTGCACCTGTATGTGGATGGTGCCACTAATAAAAAATAATCACATTGGATCAACACTGATAGTCCACGAGGCCCCAAGATAGAGAAATGGGGAGTCTCCAACAACAATGGGAGGGCCAAAGGAAATGGAGCACATCTTGAGGGGAGAAATTGATGATGCCAACACTTCCAAGGGAATGCAATTGTACAAGGAAATGGGAGATAAATTATTTCACTAGAAGGAATATGTCTATATTGCTCGAGCCAAATGGGCATTGAAGGTGTTTGACCTAGGTATAGGATACCGTGGTAGTTTCTTAGAAACAAGGCCATAACTAATGGTAAACATATACATGGTTGTATCAATCATGTCCATCCCCACCATAATCCTCTCCCTCAATATCATCCCCAATACGTCATCAACCATTAACCGTCACTTCCCCTGCTCTCTTCCCACCTAGTGGTGCACCATCCATATCGATATTGCATTTTGTATATTACATTAGACCCTTCGATGCACTATCAATTTTGGAACCCATTCGCACTATAATATTCTTCAATACCACCCCACAATGTGTAGTTGGTGACTGGATAAAACACCCTTATGAGTATCAATTGCAGCAGAAAACTGGCTAAAAAAAGGAAAACTGTGCCTCAGAGTTGTAACAACTGGCTCGAGGACTTATGAATACATGTAAATTTAGTTATGATCCACTTATGTAAGCAACTTATGGGTCAAGGTGGTCCCCATGGGAAACACAATATATAAGGTTGTAAAAATTGGCTCGACCTGTGAATATATGTAAAGTTAGTTATGATCCACTTATGTAAGAGACATATGGGTCAAGGTGGTCCCCATGGGGAACATAATATATAAGGTTGTAAGTAGAGGAGAGGCTTGTTAGAGATTCCTCAGGAGGAATCTTAGGTGAGGTGAAAGTTATAGAATATGTATTATAGTTTTCCCAATTTTGTAATGAAGATTGTATATGTAATGTTTGTCATGTAAATATCCTTTTGTATTTATGAGGAATTAATGGAAGATAAAAAATGTTTTTGACTCATACTTATCTTATATGTGATGTTTTTGTGATGTTTAGTGTTTATCTGCAATCTTTAAGTGATATTTAATGCATTTGTATAATAATGTATGAATCTACCTACAAGAAATTATATTTCAAAATTGTTTTACATGGTAAACATCATTGTATTGATATTTCTAGTGGAAATGAAATACACATTGACGAGATCCACTCTACTTTTAACATTAGCAGCCATTGGCTTTATATAATGCCTCTATTAGATAAGACTATAGCCAATCCTTATGACTTTGACTCTTACATTCACTCTTATATAGGTCACTCTTTAAAAAAATAGTTTCATAGCATCATACATATGCTAAGACAAAACCATGAGACAAACTCTCTCTACCTTTACATAAAAAAAATTAGAACACAACCAAAAATCCATTAATCAAAAAATATGTAAGAGTATCAAATCTGTAGGAGTGTGGTCCTTATTGTCATCAACAAGAAAAACAACTTCCTCCCAAATGAGTGATACCTTTGATAACCAATCAACTTTGTGGATGAATTCTCGGTAGACATGAGCAAAGGACACCTCTTCAAAAGATAATTTTTTTTCCATAATATTATTGAAAATAGGCCCCAAATCCAAGTTAGAAATGTTTTACCATTTTCCCAGTCCATCAAAAGTTTGCAGTCAATAAAGACATGTGGCCTCTTAACTTGCCTATCCACTACAACCTTAAGTAGGATCTAGAGGGCATATAGTAATGATCTATTTTTTTATTCCCAAACCTTCCCCATACTTTAGTAAAATGTAATTTGCATTATCTAGATAAAGAATGGCCCCATATTCACAACTTCCAAGAGTACCCTAGTGTGCTCCATCAAAATATCCCCAAGGATAAGTGCGATCTATAATCGGTTCTCTTGAAGGATTCTTGGAACAATATTCTTTGTGTAAAGACCCCTTGTCGTTACAACAACATGGGATGAATAACAAGTGCAATTTATTATTATTATTATTAAGCAGGAAGGTAACAACAACAAAAGTCAAACAATGCAACTCGACGACAAACATAACGCACACAATTCAAGCAATAGACAACATAACGACCTAGCATACTAGCACCTCATGCAACTAGGTGCAACATACAAAAATCAATCAGACAAGAATAAAAATGACTACCTTCATGTCCTACCCTGCAAGGTTAGGACCTCCAGGACACATAAGCAACGCTCAAGCCCAAGTTCCCATCGATTTTGACCATTTAAGGTCTCAAGGGTGGTGACTATTATGAGGAACAAGGAGGTGTCTACTTCCCGCCCAACACAAGAAAGACAATGCCTACTAAGAAAAAGGAAACATCAATCAATCTAAACACAACAGCTTCCACAATAAGTAGCTAAAACCCTCTCGATGAACGAGAGACCGCAATTAAATGTTACAATACAAGTACAAACCTCAATTACAAAAACAACCACTTCCACAATGGGAGGCACATGACCCTAAGCCAGGTTTCATATGCACCACTGATAAACGCACGCAATGATCCAAACTTAAGGAATCATGTTGCCATGGTGCGACGAGCGCACAAGAATCCCAAGCGCAATCAAATCTAAACCGTTAACAAACACAACCAACGCGTCAAGGTACCAACTTAAACTGTCAATGGTCCTAATATACCAATTAACATGTTCATTGATAACAAACATATTATGGAATTGAATAACATCTAAAATAATGTAGTTTCATTTATAATATCTTATAAATTCTTGGGAAAAACTCCATGAGCTTTATGTTGAATCACTACTTTGAAGATCAATTTACATCCCTAGTACCAAAACATAACAAAGTGTATGTCTTTGTTGAATCAAACTATTTATGTTAAGGATCTCTACTTTGTAGATCCATTTACACGCATAGTATAAAAACATGGCAAGGTGCATCACTTTGTTAAATCACATTGTTTATGTTAGTTGCTCCCATTGTATCACACACCTAGAAATATCTAGTTTCATTGAAAGGATTCTATAGAAAAAAAAATTCCTAGCAACAATTTTGTAGGCAATTAAAAGAAAATAATAACTTATATAAACCTTTTGTAGAATTCTTAAAATTCTTAAAATGATATTTGATTTCCTTGAAAGGATTCTATTGGAAAATGTTTTTCTTAGAAACAATTTTGTAGGCAATTACAACAATAATAACTTATTTAAACTTTTGTAGAATTATTAAAATGACATCGAAGGTTATTGACAAGGTTGATGATGCTACAATTTCATAATATATTGTGATAGGTTAACCTCCAGAATAGACCCCCTACCATATTCCAGCTGCCATAATCCTAATAAAGGTAATCCGAAAATGCAGATATAATAATTATCTTTGTGTAATAAAAGTAGTAATCACTATGTAATTATCTTTGCATAATAAAAGTAGTAATCGTTGTGTAATTATCTCTGCAAAATAAACGTAATTATCTCTGCGTAATAAAAGTAATCACTAGTGCGTAATAAAAGTAATTATCTCTGCGTAATTAAAGTAATCGTCAGTAATAAAAGTATTTATCTCTGCATAATAATAATTAAATCATTGTGCAGCTAAATCAAGGGATATCAAAATCTCAGCAATTAAATATAGATAGAATAATCTTTGTGATGAAACGGATGACTGTTAAGAGCAACAATAGATAAAATAAAAATCCAAGGACGTGGCCACTTGCCATAACTCAGAATTTCAATTTAATAATTAATGAATTCACTGACTGACAGTAATAGAAATTCGCCAAGTAGATTTAGATGCTAGGAGGTTGTAGATAAAGGTTCCAACTTCCATTCAATTAGGATTACGGAAATATAAAGATTAAAAATTGCCAACTGTCAGAATGGACATTCATGATAAAAATAAACCGCATTGCCATTGCTTAGAAATTCAGAGAATAAAACAAGGAACTGCCACTACCCTTTAAAACGCAATTAAAAGATTATAAAAACAAAAATCTTCCCAGCATTAAAACGCAATTAAAAGATTATAAAAACAAAGCTCTGCCCAACATTAAAACACAGTTAAGAGATTATAAAAACAATGTAGAAATTTTAATACAAATTATGTATTGCCTGGATTCTCCTGATATAACAATTATATGCCAGTGTTAAATATAGAATCGCTTCTACAAATATTCTTGTGGAATTTAAAACACGGTCACCAATTACAATATTAAGAAGAAAGATCAATCACACATAACACAAAGGTTTTATCAAAAAATCATAAAGCTAAAAACCTCACTATCATATATTATGAATATACCATGGATCATGAAACAATATCATACAAAACTCTAATCCAAGAGCTCTCCATACAATATACAATCGTCTCAAATTGTCATACAAAAATTGACAAATTCATGTACCAATTTACTGCTTCCAGACAGGCTGCCTCCTCTGCGTAATCCCTGCTAATGGAAATCCATGCAATGAATGAATCCATCTTGCCTAGGATGCACAATCCTCATGGGAACATCCACTATGTGTGTGGTTGCATGAGTGCACTCACTAATGTCACAATTGATATTCTAACTATTCCTTTCACCTGTTATCTCAACTGGGTCTCCATTGGATCTGACATGCATGTAGTTAACAGTGGTAAATCTTCAGTTGCATGTGAGATAATTGATTGTGAATTAATTAATAATTAATCCACTAATCTCTTAGTAGTGTAAGTTTAGTTACAACTAGTACAACCGAGCTTAACTCACTTAACTGAGTTAAACCACTTCACAACTCACATAACTACACGTCCAACTCTGTTACAACTTCGAATCACTCAGTTACAACTAATTCGACTTGCATGTCCCATCGGTCAACCTTTGAACTCGAATTTCCTATAGCTAACTAATTTTCCACTTCAGTTAACTATTTCAAAGTGCTCATATATTTATTGTCCAACTATTATTAAGGAATAATAATAGTCGACACAAATCTATAAATAGAATTCGCTCACCATCTATAAATAGACATCATCTATAAATAGAATTTTCTCATCATCTAAAAATAAACTTCCACCTAAAAATAGCCTAAGGCTCCATCCTAGTGTAGGTGCATAATTTTCACTAGGATCGTCTTGCTGAATCTCAACACTCCCTCTCAACAAGAAAGGGATTATCCTTCACCCCAATCCTGTCTCTATGGTATTCAAATTTTCTCCTAGTGAGCTCCTTCGCCATAATTTCTACATCGTGATATTTCGTAGGAATGTACTAAAGCAACATGATCTTTGGTTGCACACAATATCTAATATGATGATACCAGATATCTATATGCTTATATCTATCACGAAACACAGGATTAATTGAGAGTTTAATGCAACTATAATTATCACAATGAATCATTATTGGATCTAAATGAGAACCAACCAAACAAACCAAGATCTTTCTCATCCAAATAGCCTCACATGCAGCTTGACTCGCTGCCATGTATTTCGCTTCCGTTGAAATGAGTGCCACAGATGTCTGTTTCCTACTGTACCAAGAAATAGTTGTAGTTCTAATACTAAAGATCCCCCCTGATGTGCTCTTTATGTCTGTTGAGGTACCCTCCCATTCTGCATCTGTGAAGCCATGCAACTTCACCTCATCCGTCTGTATGTACCATAAGACATACTCAGATGTGCCCCTCGGGTATCTCAGGACATGCTTACTCGCCTTCCAAAATATCTTGGTAGGCTTAGCTATCACTTGACTCAGCTGGTTAACCGCATAGCAAATGTCAGGTCTCGTGTTCACTAGATACATTAGCGAACCCACTAACTGTCGATAGACAGTAGCATCCACTACCTCTCCATAAGTAGCATCCTCTTTCTTCCAGTTTCCTAGAAGAGGAGTATCCATGGGTTTGCAACCCTCCATGTGAAACTTACCCAATATCTCCCTTGCATACTTTCCTTGAGACACAAAAAGTTCACCATTTCGCTGCCATATTTCCAATCCAAGAAAATAATGAAGGAGGCCCATATGCTTCATCTTGAACTCATTTGCAAGGTCCTCTTTGCATGAGTGTATCAATTGCTCATCACCAGTTAGTATTAAATCATCAACATAAAGAACAATGATTAAAATATTACCCTTGTAGATCCATCTTGAACCTACCACTGATTTGTCAATTGGTCTTGGGACAATTTCCCATGCACTGTTTTTGATAATGGAGTCATACTCCTCCACCATTGCATCAACCCAAGTGGGATCATGCACTGCTTCCTGAAAGGAATATGGTTCAGTCACAATACATTTTCTCATGAAATCCATGTGTTGTGCCTCTTTTTTCACCTAGATGAGAAAAATAGACATGCTTACGAGCTTAGTTGGGTTAGCTAAGAAAAACAATAGTAAAGGAAAGGGTTAGAAGAATAAAGCATAAAAGGCTAAACTAAGAATTAAACTAGGAATGATAAAACAACTAAACTAGAGTGCATAAGGACATAAGAACAAGAAACAAACAAGACTCATGTCACCAATGGAAAAGATTGTATTATTGAAAATAAAATACCAAAGAAAAAGGGGGACTT
Organism: Picea engelmannii; assembly: GCA_009831015.1. NCBI lineage: Eukaryota > Viridiplantae > Streptophyta > Pinopsida > Pinales > Pinaceae > Picea > Picea engelmannii. Next base: position 111,817 of record ML784859.1, on the reverse strand, counting down.
TGGGTCCCTTCTTCATCCAAGGGAGGGCTCTTGGACCCCCAAGATTGAGCTGTTCTTACAACTTGAAAACTTGAAAGAAATGGTGAAAGAATCCCAAGCTAATTCACTCAAAGGGTGATGTGAATAGCTCCAATGGAATGGTGCTAGTATGCTCTTCATGAGAAAAGAGGATTCCCCAAGAGAATAGCAACAACATAACCTTACAAATGAATTCCTTGAAAAAGTAGTGCACCCATGGCCTCTTTTTATAGCATAACTATGAGGCATTATTCAACCAGCTTTGAGTGTGAACAAGGGGCCCTTTAGGGTACCCTTAGGTCTTTGACCAGCCACCCAGCCGGATTCAGTGGAGATTTGGATGTCAAATCGACTTGGAAGCTGAACCAAAAGTGCGTGGGAGGCCAACCAACATCATAAATGCGTTGTTCTTAGGTGTGTGCAGATTTTAGCATCCACAATCGCACATCGTGTGCATGTGTGCTTTTCCTACATTTCTTGATGGCACATGTGTGTGTGCTCCCTGTATAGTAATAGCGCATTATAATTTTGTAATTGGTTGTATAGTTTTGGACCTTTTGGGAATGCATTTTTGGTAATTTTGGTCCATGGGTGAACTAATAGTTGTTTTGGAGATGTTGGATTCCTGTAACCATGTGTGGATGAGATTTCAATGATAACAGATGCCCCCTAATGGATGAGGTTAGGAGCATACATATAGCTGAAATTCATCAATGTTTCTTCTGTTGAGAGTATTGGTGTAATAAAGAGCAATAGCAAACGTATCAAGAGTGACCCGTTGGAGGGAGAGGGGAACCTGTGGGGCCCGACCTCTCTAAAGGTGTAAAAAATAAATTGTGTACAAACGAGGCAGGCATGCCCCATGCTCATGTCATGTAATGCAAAACATGTGTAGGACCATAGATGAAGTGGTATGTTGGTGAAGCTGAGTCCAGCGCCCTTGGGGGCGTGTTGATAAGAGAAGAGGACAATTATGATGAGGAAAAATACTCTGAAAAGTAAGAAATGACACTTGGGAGAAGTATCAAGGATTTGGTGGTCATTGATGGCCCAACAAATTTCAAAGGTCTTCGGCAAATATAAAAACAACTGCAATAGTCGCAAAGTAAGACCCACTGTAACATGAGAGAGTGTTGAAGTTGAATGTTATGGGGGTCAATGATAGAAGAGAGCAATGATGGTTCTCCCTATGCCATCCGAGACTCCTCATTGTAAAGGGAATGAGAGTCAAGATATGGTCACCCTTCTGGAAACTGTGCTAATGTTGACAAAAAGGGAGATGCGACTCCAAGAAGCAAAGGGCTTTGGGAAATTCACTGGATGATATCAGGGACTGAGGAGGCACATGGACGAAGTCAAGATGCTTGGAGACTCAAGACTGCCCTTGGTTGGGGATATATGTGAAGTGGAAGCAACCATACAACTAGGTCGAGTGTCAGGGGGACGACTAGACGTGGGATAAGTTGTGCCAGAGGCGAGACAAAGTGAACAAACTCAGAGAGAAGAGGTAGGTGGCCTATGGGATACTCTTGGTTTATGGACTATGTCAATAGGAGTAGAATATAATGGATGCCCCAACCAAGAGAAACATGGGTGCGTTTGCCAAAAGGAAGAAGGTCGTCAAAGGTGACAACAAAAAGATATGTAAATGATGAAAACAAAGGCTTTGTAGAAGTTCCAAATAAATAAATAATTGGGGATGAGTGTACAAATACAAAAATGGGTGCCCCAATGCAAGATGTCTTGGCCTAAGAGGGAGCAAGTTGTGTAAGGGACTGGTGGAGTGTGAGGGGCCCCATGGGTGGGTCTCTATATGAGGTAAATGAATGAAGGGGAATTCACAGATGGGAAAATTGATTGTGGATGAAAATGGATGGTTAATGATACTGCGTAGGTGCAGTCAAAATAGAACCATGATAAGACAACCTGGGAGTCTGTTGGGAAGGCTAGAAAAAGGCGGAGAAGGAGTATGTGGTTGATTCTCAAAAATGCGTAAGACTATCATGACTCCCATCCCTAAAGGGTGAAAAGCCACATGAGTGTCAAAGTGCCAAGGGGGACTATGAATGGGACAACTCACATGGGGGAAAGTGCTACCGGGTGACAGTAACAAAATGTAGTGGAGGTGACAGTACTGCAGAGTCAGATATAGGGACCCTAAAGGTAAATTTTAGAGGGTGTGACTGGAGATGCAATTGAGATTCAAAGGGAATGATTACATGCCAGTGTTGATCATATACTTGAAGGGGTTGCTCTGGTGTGTGATGAACAAGTACCTGCACACATGAAAACCAAATACTCGACGTGAACAATATCTGAAGATAACGAACATATGACAATTATTTAACAATTTTGAACATGAGCCTGCATACCTGAACATGGTATGAGAAAATGGCTCCCCGGGGGCTAGGGATGGATGGTGACTCGGGAAGCATGACTGTTTAGGTAGCAGGATTTTGATCCCATGGCTGAAGATGGATCGAAAAATGGACGTCCGGAGCTCCTGGAATTGAGAATGGAAGTTTTGGCAAAAAGGGCCTATATATAGTTGTAGGGCCTACATTGCCACCTCATTTGTACTTGCTGCTATAGTGATCAGAGAGGAGATTCCAAAGTAGATTCATAGATTCCAGGAGTACAAGGAAGCTAATCTGAGAGGTGCGAGAGTCAGGTTAGTGGTCTCATCCTCTTGTACAGTAGTTAGATGTCAATTCTTGGGTAGGACTATACAGATGGCCGTACGGTGGGTTTTTGGGAGTGGGGCCCCTCAAATGTGCAGGCGATCGATGGTGACCCACACACGAACGCACGGCTATAATGGGCATAGTCACACATGGGTGTGCCCCAATTTGTGGGACAGGCGTGCATGGGATGCATGTATGTTCGACGCATAGCCACGCATATGTGTGCGGCTGTGTTTCCGACAGTAGCGCATAAGTGCGCCATTGTGTAGTGAAAAGGCACGCATCTGATGCACGCCTATGGGCTGAACAAGTGCACATATATGCGCGCCTGTGGAGTGAACAGGTGCGCATGAGTGCATGCCTGTGGGGAAAGCAGTCACGCCCTTGAGGCAAAGCTGAGGGTGAAAATAACTTATCTTTTTTGGGATATTTTTGGTGTTTTGATGAGTTGTGATGGTTGATCGAGTATTGTATATGTGGATGCAGGTGATCATTTGGGATGATGTCGATCCATTGGAGAGAGAGGGACTAGGCCCGACTGAGGGAGGCTATGAGGGATGAGGATTCGATGGTTTGTGGTGCTTTGGTGGCCTATGGGCTACTGAAGTTTTTTGAGTGTCCACTGGTGAGGGCACATGAGTATATGTTGCAATTCCTGATTTCCATGTGGAGTCTGAAGTTGCAGTGTTTCATTCTGTGTGGGGATCACTTCGAATTCTCTGTTGAGGAGGATGTCTATTTTTTGACTGGACTCCCTTTTCGGGGAACCCTGCTACCAGCCGAGTCGGTGATTGTTGGAGATGGGTAGTTGGCTACCCTTTCCCAGGCATATTGTTCGGGAGAGGATTTCATGTTCGGGTCCGTGGTGAGGATTGGGGAGATGGATGCCCTAGTACATCGTTGAATGGCAGCGATGATTGTGAGAGTGTATGGGTCTCTCGCGACTCAAGGGATTAGTGGCGGCCAATTGAGGATCATGCAACGGGCACTAGGGGGTGAGCATTTTACCTGGGGCTTGATGTTTTCACGCTAATATGGTGGGACAACTCACCAGGTGTCGAGCATCCGAGTCAGGGATTTTTCATTCATATCTATGCTGGTGGCTTGGTTTCTAAAGAGGGTGCCTATGTTGCGCCCAAGAGTTTTGTTAGACCCACCAGGGACACGAGACCCATGACTACGGCGGTGGGTGATGATATTGGTTCGTCATGGGGGTGGTGAGGGTGGCCATTACTTGGTCGAGTCTGCACAGGTGTGGGGTCAAATGCCACAGATTATTTTACAGTTTCCATACAATGGGGTAGATTTTCGTGATGACCTCGAGATGATATTACCTCTGGGAGAGGTATTTGACCGTCGAGGTATGATGTCATGTTGTTGGTTTTTTATTTGCTTAGATAGTAGAGAATATGGTTGATATTTGTACATATTATGATGATATCATTTGTTTGTTTATGTAG
>ML784859.1:88090-106534 GCA_009831015.1 Picea engelmannii | reverse complement strand
ATGTACCAAAAAAAAGAAAAAGCCTAGTGTAGTATGGCTACACTCAGGCATAAAGTTTATTTAAGTACAACCCGTTGACGAGTTCATTGAGAGGATGGCCTGTGGGGGAGGCCAGGATGTATGCACCTTTAGTGAGGCAATGCTAGATGGTGTATGGTCCATGCCATAGGGATTCAAACTTTCCATGATCAAGGGTATCGTGAGCGATATCGTAAGTGAGGACGAGGTCACCTTCGTTAAATGAACGAAGGTTGACGTGGTAATCAAATGTGGCTTTTGACCATTTCTTGGCTGCCTCATTGTTCTATAATAAGGATCAATGATCCTCATCTAGGGACTCTAAGTTTAGCAAACGTTGCTCCATTAGAGCAGTGTCAGGTAATAGCTCGATGGTGGTGTGTAAGGTGGGAATTTCACACTCGATGGGAAGAGTGGCCTCAACTCCATGGACCAGATGAAATGGTGTGAAACTAGTGGTAGTTTTGACTACTGTGGGGTAAGCCCATAGCATGGAAAATAACATATGATGCCAATTGGTCTTATGTTTGTTAACCGTGCGGTGCAACATGTTTTTGAGGACCTCATTAACAGCTTCTATCTGTCCATTGGACTGAGGGTAGTATGGTGAGGCGAATTCATGAGAGAAGCCTAACTTAGATGAGAGTTCAATGAAAATATCATTCTTGAAATGTTTCCCATGATTAGAGACTAGTTGAAGTGGTACTCCAAAGCAGGATATGACGTGGTTAAATAAAAAATGCGTTGCTATGTCAGCGGTGTTGTTGAAGGTAGGCATGGCTTCAGCCCACTTGGTGAAGTAATCAACTGCAACTATGATGTATTTGTGTCCATTGTTGGATGGAGGATTGCAAGTCATGAAGTCAATGCCCCATTTACAAAAGGGGCCTGCAGTAATGACTGGGTGTAGAAGAGTAGGTGGTGCGCATTCTTTGTTGGCATAAAGCTGGCATTTATCACATCGCTTCACGACATGAATGCAATCATGAAATAATGTAGGCCAAAAGTAACCTGCGCGGATGATTTTCTAGGCGGTGGACATCCCTGAGATATGGCCCCCGCAAGCGTCGTTGTGGCAGTCGTTCAAGACTCTACCGTCCTCTTCAATAGTCAAGCATCGACGGAGTATGGTGTCAACCCCTCGCCAATATAAGATATCCCAAATGAGGAGGTAGCGGGGTGCCTAGTGACAAATACGTCGACAATCATCTCTGGAGAGGTGGTTTCCAAATTTTTGTGTTCGGAGATAGACGAGGAGATCATCGTACCAAGGTTCATCCGAGGGGATGTAAAAAAGATGTTCATTGGGGAAGTCGGTATTAACGGGGGAACTGGTAGTATCGGAGGGGAAAGCCATGATGATTTCTGTGAGGATGAAAGCTTTCTTTCTCTTAGGTGTTGAAGATTTGAGATTGTACTTCTGTAGGATGATGATCCATCGAGCAAATTTACCATTAATTTGTCGATGATTGAGCAATTATTGCATGGGGTTGGAATCTCCTATGACTTTGGTAGTTCGAAGCATAATGTAATGACGCAGTTTCTTGACTACGAGGATGACTGCAAGGGCTAGTTGTTCTTCGTGATTCTATTTTAGGGGTATCCCTGAGAGGCTTTTACTAATGTAGTAAATGACATGCTCGTGATCATCATCCCCTATTTGAATGTGAACTCCTACTGCTGAGACAACTGAGGCCAATATGTAGAGGATATAGTCACGGTTATAGTTAGGTGGACTAATCAAAGGGGCGTTGGAAAGTGTCATTTTAATATCATCGAAATCATTTTGGGCATGGTCATCCTAGTGGAATGGGATGTTGTGGCATAGTAAGCAAAGGAAACATTGTGCTAGAGTGGAATAATCTAGGACAAAGCACCATAAAAAGTTATCTTTTCCTTGTAGGCTTTGTAGTTGGCGTAAATTTCGAGGAGGGGGAATTTTCGTGATGTCTTGGACTTTAAGAGGGTCCACAGTAATGCCACTTTGGGAAATGATGAACCCAAGGAGACACCCAACAGTGACACAAAATACGCACTTGAGGGGGTTCAAGAAGATATTGTACTGTCGACACCTTTGGAAGATGATTCGTAGATCATCGAGGTGTTGAGTACGTTTCTTGGATCGAGCGGTGAGGTCATCCAAGTATGCGACAATGATATGAGCTAGATCATGAAATATGTATGTCATGGCTCGTTGGAATGTCACTCCAGCATTCTTGAGGCCAAAATGCATGACATGATATGCGAAAGTACCCCAGGGGGTAGTGAACGCAGTTTTGTATTGATCAGTTGGGTGAATTTGGATTTTGTTGTAGCCAGAGAAACTGTCCATGAAGGACAATGCCTCGTGACCAGTGTAATCATAGATAATACAAGGGAATTGTCAAGAATACAAGGGACCCAGAAGAGTCATATCGGTTAATGTCACCGTGTGATTGTCGTTGGGTGATAAAGAAGTAGGGGGAGTGATGCAAGGATATTTTGATGGTTCACTCGACATAAACCAAATATTGAGATACTGAGGGTTAAAAATGGTAGTCGGGCATAAAATTTCGGTGGGGAAATGAATGGGGGAACTAGGGGGATTTAGGGGTAAATCCTTGTATCAATCATCCAAGAACCATGTGGGAGTAGGGAGTGCTTCAGGTTTAGGATAAAAGATAAACTCTGGAGATGGAGTAGAGGTAATCACTAATTCTGCTGATACTGGAGGGGGTGTAGCATTTTGAATAAGGTCCATTTAGCGATGCCTATATTTGATGATCATAGGGCATTGATATGTAAAATGATCCAGTGATTCACATAGGGTGCAAGGACACCTTAGACGTTCATTGACTGAAGTGGTGACATAATGGATGTCAGTGTTTTGGGTACTTGGAGACATGGAGGTAGAGGGTTTTTGTTGAAAACTCTGGTGTACTACCGCGAGTGTCTGTCGAAACTAAGGTAGGGCGGGGAAATGATGAATATAGTGGCCATACTCTAGACATATGGCACATGCGAATTTGGTTTGCAGTCCTTTATTGCATGTAGTGGATGACATTGTGGTGGTACTGGGTGTGCATGATGAAGCCATGGGTGATGTGGTCACACGGGGGAGTTGGATTAGATTGCATAGCTCAGGGAGAGAGGAACATCGATTAGTTGGGTGTCCTTTTCTCTCGCAGAGTGCACAAGGGGGTTGGATGAGAGGAGTGAGGGGAACGATGGGCTCTTTCTTCTTTCGTCTGCCCCCAACTGTAGTGGTGGCATTAGCAAGAAGGGGTGAGGGTGTTGTTTCTAGAGTAGGTACTAGAATCTGCATCGGAACACCTTCGGTTTGAGGAGGGAGAGATGGTTGAGGAACCATTGTTGGTGGATGTAGATACCATACTCGGATTTCTAGCACCATATTGGGAAGGGTAAGCGTTGTAGCTACTTGAAAAGCTTGGACGCCTGGTGGGGGGTAGAAGAAGGGGATTTGAGTAATGGCTTGGGGAACTGTTTCCCAAACAGGGATATCTCCCTGAGGTGAGGTGAAATCGTGAACTGGTGGAGTTGACGAGTTCTCAAGAGATTCTTGAGGTAGGAGATCTGCGACTTATGGGACGTCAGGGATAAAAGAGGCCTTGGTGGGAGGGAGAGTATCTTCAGTTGTCATTCTGTTGGAGTATACGACACATACTTGGGCTGAGGGAGGGAGGAGTGGTGGTGCTCTATGGTATGTCCCTAACAAATATGGGTCTTTGAAGATTCTTGGGGCCATCTCGATAAGTGGATAGGCGTAAGGATTTGTGTGGATGAAAGGGAGGATGTTATCGATGTTGGATGAAGGGTTGGTCTCATAATGAGAAACTTGATCAATCGTAATGATATTCTCGTTATGGGGGAACATCATGGTTCGAAAGATAGAGGAGGCAAATGCCTTCATAGCGTACATGTAGCTACGATCGAACAAGATATTGTAATCAAGTGGGGCATCGATAACTTCAATGTCAATGAGAATGGTCTTGCCCCCAAGTTCTACGGGGACATTTTGGAAGAGTCCTTTAGGAGAAGATGGTTGTTCATCATAGGCTCTTAAGGTAATGACAGATAGGATAAGTTCGGGGGAACCAAGTTTCTACCATACAGATTTTGACATGATACATGTGGATGCACCCTCATTAATGATGCAATGGTGAACTGTAATGTTCCAGATTTTAACTAGTATTTGAAAAGCAATGAGAGAGGGGAGGCGAGGTTCTTCGCTATCGAGATCAAATGTGATGAGTCGGGTATCCGCATGGTCGACTGCCCCGAGGGAAGAAAGTAATGACTTCCATTGAGTATAACAAGTTTGAAGGACTTCTAAGACTGACATAGCAGTAGGAGATTGGGCCAAATCATCAACCAAACTGTAATTATGAGCCGCCCTAGCCTGAGAGTTGTGGATGTTTCGGCGTAATGGGATGTGAGGAATACGAAGGGGTGGATCAGTATTAGGGCAAGGAATCATCAATGGGTTTTTGTTGTATTGACGACTGCATGTTTGTAGAAGAACTTATTCTTCACGAGTGAGGAGGATAGTGCGATCGATAGGATTGCCCGGATTGGGATATTGTCTGATCTGTGGTAGGGTAGGTTGCATGTGTTGTTGGGTGTTCATCACTCCCTGGTGCGGGATGGGGTTTTGCAACACGACTGGGTGTGGTTGTTGCACATATTTTTATGGGGCCTATTGGGCGGTAGGCGGTGTTGGGGGACGTGTTCCACTTACATATTCTTTCATCCATTTAAAGTCGGTGATTTGGGGGCAATGGTGAGTGTAGTGACCAAACTCACCAAAAAGGGCACAAGGAAAGTTGGTATGAAGATTGTTGTTATTTTTCCCTTGGCGTTTTTTACTGCCCCCTTGAGAGTTTTGGTTCCCTATCTTTTGGTTGCCCCCAGCGGATTGGTTTTGTTGGGGGTGAGTTCCTCCTTGCCCTGGATTGTTATTGTTCTAGTTTTTTCCTTTCTTTTTGGCATTATTCGACTTATGGGTCAGATTTTCCGTATTCAGTTGTTCAAAATTTTGATATTGTTGAATGGGAGAGGGCTAAACAAAATTAACCCCATCATGTGGGTGTCCTTGTGGTGGAGCCATGGGCTGTGGAGGGCTAGGAAATGGAAAGTACGGGTTGTGTTGTGGCAATGATCCATAAGGTACATAGGAAGGCGTGGCAATTTCGCTAGTGCTTAGGGTATAGGCTGGGGTAGAGGGAGTACCAACACTTGGTTGGGTAGGTGGGTGTATTATGGGTGATGGTGGGGGTCCACTTATGGGTGGAGGTAGGGAAAAAGGGTATGGTTGTTGATAAGGAGGAGGAGGGTAATAAGGGATTCCTCCATATGTCAGCGGATATTGGGGTGTGCCATACATGGGTGGTTGTTGAGGCTGTGGGTTGTGGTGTGTAGTGTTACTGATCAATCCATCTACTGAGTGAGACATCCCAGGTTTGTCTTGGCCAAATGGCATGGGTCTTGGGAGATCAGGTAGTACTGTGTACAAGTATCCTGATTGTGAATAGATGAGGTCGTATTGTTGATCCTTACTGATGGCTTCTTCTTTTAATTGAGGGAAGGTAGAAGCCACATCTTTACCAAGGAGAGAGACAAGTGATCTGAGAAACCAATCGAGGCACTGTTGTTTGGTGGTTTCTGCTTTGCATAAACTACGACATCAACGCTACTCGTGAATGTGATCAGCGATATCTGTGGCTGAGGTTTGCTTAAAATCATAGAGTAGTTCAAGACCATCGTCATGACGGATTGGTAATTGAAAGAAGGTCAAAAATGCTTTGGCGAAAGACTCAAAAGTCGCATGGGACCCTGATTTTTTGTCTACATACCACTTGGTTGATGGGCCAGTGAGTGTGCTTTGAAATAATTGTAGCCAGATGGAATCATCCATAATTTTGTTGGAAGAGCACCATAAGTAGAAAGTCATGACATGGTTGGCAGGGTCATCCCCTGCCTTTCCTTCAAACTTGGGGATGTCTGAAGGCAGTTTGGTAGGCATTGCAGGCCATGTGGGGTCATGCAATATAGGATCATTGGTGAGTTTTCTTAGATCTGGTATGTTGAGAGAAGCCAAATATGGCATCTGGAGTGTTGGTGGAGGGTTAGTTCCAACCATGGTGTGAGTTTTTTGAGTACCTGACCCTTGAAGGGGGCTAGGTGGGTTTGTACTTCCCCCTTGAGAAGAAGTTGGCCTCCTGCCTCCATGTAAAGGAGAGAGAGTGGATGGTTGACCTTGGAAAGTGGACCCAAGTAAGGTGGAACCAAGCAAAGCTGATCCCAAGATAGTGGCACTCACAGGGGTGTGAGAAGGTAGAGTCGATGAGTTGGCAAGACTAGTAACTCCTCCTAGAATAGGAGGGAGATTTAGTAAGCATCTGGAACGACGGGGGTTATGTGGGTCCCCTATGATGTCCGACTAGCTGAGTGAATGTGTGCGAATGGTGGGGAGAGCAATAAACAAGAGCCTTTGTTGCAATTTTTGTACCTTCACAGTATATCTCAATCAAATGTAATCAAAAGAGCATCATACATAGAACAATTTAGATAAAGAAGCATATATGTGGATAGATGGATTTTGTCTGTGTGGGAGAACAAAGAAAACAAAATTCTTGTGTCCTAAAAGACGTAACGTCCTTCTTATCAAATAGCACTGGACCTTCCAATAGTACTCAACAGTGGGGTCTGAAGACACCAGAAGAGAAACTAGTGAAGGATGAAGTAATCAGTTATAATGAGGGGTAGAGGGAGCATATCCCGAAAGAACTAGAGATATTTCCCAATAGCCACACAAAATCCGATCAAGGTGCAATTTCAGCCCACAATTGCCACTTGGGTAGATATCCTAAAATTTGGTCACTAGGTACCTTGGTCAAAGTGAAACATTTAGATTTTCGGCCCAAGAAATGGGTCACGGGCTGGATCCTGTCCAAGAGGTGGGTGCCTCAAGGGGGTACACACAAAACAATCAGACCTTGGCCTTCAACCCTTCATGGGTATCTCCCTGCCTTATGATGTTAGGAACACTTGACTTGGAGGATTTAAAGTTCCCTATTTGACAACTTCTATTTTTTTGAAAATGTGAGAATAGATAACGGGGATTTTTTTGGATGCCTATCCCCGAGATCCTACCTAGACTAAAAAATTCTTTTGGCACCTCCTGTGGAGGAAAACTTAGTGAATTTTTAGAAAATTTTAGATGTGCTTGTGTGAGAGATTGGGGGTGTGAACCAACCTCGTTGAAATTAAATGGGAGTGGATAGTTTTGCCAAGAAAAGGGTGGGGTGTTTCGAAATCCTGTTGGAGGAAACTTACTTTGACCTCCACAACTTCTAGATAAAACTATGTGAGTGAATGGTGATATTGTGTGTGAACAAGTGAAAGTGTGCCAAGTTTTAATAAATTAGGTGTCACCTTGCTGCAGGTAGACTTCTCTTGGTCCTTACAAGTCTTTGATTACCTAATTAACTAAATTTCATTGGTATAACCTTGCGGAATTTTAAAGTCCCTAGGAAGCTAGCACGTGGACATGTGGGTCCTTTATTATTCCTTTAACTCCCAAAATGTGATTTGATCTAAGAAAGCTTTGAAACTATCCTATATTTGTGAACATGTGGGCATGTATGGGCCCATTACAAAACCTTTAAACTTCCCTAGTGAGTTAATATAAGAAAGCAAATTTCAACACTATCCTATATTTGTAGCATGTGGGCATGTATGGGCCCATTACAATCTTAAGATGTGTTTTGAAAAATAAACTAAGAGGAGTCCCAAGGGGGTTTTTGTTCTCTCCTAAATATTTTTTCTTTTTAAGGGAGATGAAATTGTCCCACAACCTTTTCCTAATTCTCAAGGTCACTTTGAAGCACGAGAGAAGAGCATACTCGATGATTTTTATCCAGTTTCTGGTCCCAATGTAACTTTTATATGTGATGTAAAATGATTCTAACTTAACTTCAGTCAAAGAAATCCATCCATGTGGAAAAATGACAAAAAGGAGGAAAAGTTGTGATTTTACCCCTAAGTGCCTATGTGTTTTGACTAATCCCTTTATATGAATAGGGAACTAAGTGTGGTGAAAATTACAATGTGCATGAAATCAATTTTAAGGAGGTTGGGGGCCTTCCACAAATCACAAAAAGGCTTACAATGTGTATTTTTTGCATAGGTGTGCAGGTCTCAGACTAGACAGAGGCACTCTGAGTGCCAATGCACGAACTAAAAGAGACTTATGGGTGAAGGTGCATAGAGAGCCTTGTGCAGTACAGTGGGTTTGGCGCACATGCGCTAAAGACGTGTATGTGGGTTAACAAACATGTGCAGTTCTGACACACGGTCGTGAAGAAAAATTCCGAAGGAAAATCTCTCAACTCAACTTCAAATTTGACTTTTTGCAGGTCGGCTTGGGTCGGTTATGGTACCTGCAAGTTAACTAAAAGGAAAGAAGAACTAAAATAACCTAAATGGGGTAGGAAATTGATACCTTTCCCCAATGGAGTCACCAATATGTTGTGCCTCTTTTGTCACCTAGATGAGAAAAATAGAGGTGCTTACGAGCTTAGTTAGGTTAGCTAAGAAAGACAGCAGTAAAGGAAAGGGTTAGAAGAATAAAGCATAAAAGGATAAACTAAGAATTAAACTAGGAATGATAAAACAACTAAAATAGAGTGCATATGGACATAAGAACAAGAACTAAACAAGACTCATGTTACCAATGGAAAGGATTGTATTAGTGAAAAGAAAACACCAAAGAAAAAAGGGGACGTTGGGTCCCTTCTTCCTCCAAGGGACGACTCTTGGACCCCCAAGATTGAGCTCTTATTACAACTTGAAAACTTGAAAGAAATGGTGAAAGAATCCTAAGCTATATCACTCAAAGGGTGATGTGAATAGCTCCAATGGAATGGTGCTAGTATGCTCTTGGTGAGAAAAGAGGATTCCCCAAGAGAATAGCAGCAACATAACCTTACAAATGAATTCCTTGAAAAAGTAGTGCACCCATGGACTCTTTTTATAGCATAGCTTTGAGGCATTATTCAACCAGCTTTGAGTGTGAACAAGGGGCCCTTTAGGGTACCCTTAGGTCTTTGACCAGCCACCTAGCCAGATTCAGTCGAGATTTGGATGTCAAATCGACTTGGAAGCTGAACCAAAAGTGGGTGGGAGGCCAACCAACATCATAAATGCGTCGTTCTCAGGTGTGCGCAGCTTTTAGCGTCCACAGTCGCGCATCATGTGGATGTGCACTTTTCCTACATTTATTGATGACGCATGTGTGCCTGCTCCCTATATAGTCATAGCGCATTTTGATTTTGTAATTGGTTGTATAGTTTTGGATCTTTTGGGAATGCATTTTTGGTAATTTTGGTCCATGGGTGAACTAATAGCTATTTTGGAGATGCTGGATTCCTGTAACCATGTGTGGACGAGATTTCAGTGATAACACCATGTATCCAATAAATTGATCAGGAGATTGTTTCTATCTACGTTGTGAAGTAGGGGCTCCTACATTCTGTGCAACATCTTTTCTCAATATATCAGCTTACGTGGTGTGCTTTCTGCCATTTCTGATGGATGGCTCTACATGAGTGGCTTCCTCCACTCCATGAACCTCCTCATGTGGTTGATCCACATATTGAGACTCATCTTTGGGAACCAATAGTTCCTCCTCTGCATGCAAGTCTAGCTCCCTCTCAAGCGACAACCACATGGATTTCCCCTCATCGAATTTTATATCCTGTCGCATAACAATCATCTTACTGTTATGAAAATACACATGATAATTATGGGGTGTTTCTGTGTACCCCACAAATATCCCAACTTCAGTAGTTGGCTCTAGCTTCTTCCTAGCATTCTTGGTCACATGCACGTAAACAGATAAGCCACAAATCTTAAAATGAGAAACATCAAGTTTCTTACTAGTGAAAGATTCCTCAGGTGTACTCATGCCAAGTACTCTATGAGGACAACGATTTTTCACATAAACCGCAGTGTTGCATGCTTCCACCCACAAATGCATTGGTAGGCCCTGATCATGCAATATCACTCGTGTTGCACCCATGATCGTTCTATTCGTCCTCTCCGCGACCCCATTTTGTTGTGAGTTATGAGGTGCTATGAGTTCTCTTCAAATTCCTTCTTTGTTGTAGAAGTCTTTGAATTCATTAGAGATGTATTCTCCACCATTATCACTCCTCAGAGACTTCACTTGCTTCCCCGACTTTGTCTCCACCAATGCTTTAAACTCATAGAACTTTGAGAATGTTTGATCCTTCTTTTGCATGAAGAAGATACAACATTTATGAGAAAAGTCAACAACAAAAATAACATAATACTTATGTTTTATTGTTGAAGCAACCGAGAATGGTCCACATACGTCTGTGTGAATTCTCTCCAGGATCACTGAAACACGGTTCTCCTTTTCATGAAAGGTGGACTTTACATACTTCCCCATGGTGCAACCCTTGCACTGATCTAACTGAGAAAGTGTTCCCATTGGAAGTCCAATAGATATTTGCTGCATGATTTTCAAGGCTTCATGATGAAGATGGCCCAATCGCTTGTGCCATAATTCGCCCTCATCCCAGCTCACAATTTTTTTTGCCTTGTCCATCATGGTAGCGCAACCATCTACCTCCACCTTGTATATATTCTTAACTTGAATCCTTATCTTCTTGACTTGACCCATTGTTTTATGTCACAAGAAATATTTGCCATCGCTGAAAACAACATCATAGCCTCTGTCCTCCAACATTGCTACTAAGACCAGGTTTTTCTTCAGGCCTGGAACATGCATAACATATTTCTATTGAAATGGTTTACCTGACTCCCTATGAAAGGTAATGGTACCAATGCAAGTCACATTGTATTTTCCATCATCAGCCATCTCTATATGCATTTTTAGATCTCTCTCCTCTAAGTCACTGAAAAGCTCCTTATCTCCCGTCATGTGGAAGGAAGCGCCACTATCCAAATACCACACTGATCCCAATGTACTTGATGCCATGCATGTGATCAAGGAAAATTCAAGTTCAAATTGCAAGGCAAGGGCCTCACTAGATGTATCTCCAGTAGCCTTCTTCTTCTTCTTCTTATGTGAACAGTTAGTAGTGAGATGCCCATGTTCATGATAGTGAAAACACTTCACTTTGGACAAATCCAACTTCTTTCCTTTAGACTCAGATTTTGAATGAAATTTCTTCCCCTTCCCTTTCCTTGCCTTGGTAGTCAAAGCACAATCCTCTTCATCATCATGCTTTGATGAAGAGCCATCTCTAGTGTTCCGCCTGAACTCCTCCTGCACTATATCCGACCATAGTCATTCCCAATATAACAATTTTTCCCTTCCATTGATAGAGTCTTGATAACTATGCCAACTCTTGGGAATTCCTAGGAGAACAAATCTCACCAAATCATCATCAATGAATATTATTCCCACACTCCCCATCTCATCCTGACATTGGAAAAACTTCGTGAGATATTTTGGAATGGAGTCACCCTTCTCCATCTTGATCTTCCTAAGTTTATCTTTGAGTGCCAATTTCCTATCGTCACTACTATTTTGGAATAGATCCATAAAATTCTTTCACATTGCATATGGTGTGACTTTCCCATGGAGGCTTGAGACAATGTGGTCTTGTACTCCCTTCAACAGGATCCTCCTTTCCTTTGACACTTTCTTTAGCCATGCATCAATATTTGCAGCGTCTGCAGCATCTAGCTTAGGAACATCTTTGTCAATGAATTCCTTCAAGCCATTGTCTTCGAGTACTGCCTCCATCCTATCCTTCCAAGCAATGTAGTTTGAGCTACCCTCGAGTGCATACTCTAACCTCAAGCCATTGAAATCCATTTCAATATTGAATCAAATGTAGCACCAAGAAAGTCTTTCTGCAAATTCGAATTCTATCCAATCCCAAACTCAGCTTCTGCAATTTCCTATGCTCTGATACCATATAGAAATTTTAATACAAATTATGTATTGCCTGGATTCTCCTAATCTAACAATTATAATCCACTGTTAAATAAAGAATTGCTTCTACAAATATTCTTGCGGAATTTAAAACACGATTGCCAATTGCAATATCAAGAAGAAAGATCAATCACACATAACACAGATGTTTTACCAAGAAAGCATAAAGCTAAAAACCCCACTATCATATATTATGTATATATCATGGATCATGAAACAATATCATACAAAACTATAATCCAAGAGTTCTTGGTACAATATACAATCATCTCACACTGTCATACAAAATTTACAAATTCATGTGCCAATTTACTGCTTCCAGACAACCTGCCTCCTCTGCACAATCCATGCTAATGGAAATCTCTGCAATGAATGAACCCCTCTTGCCTAGGCTATGAAATCCTCATGGGCACATCCACTATGTTTGTGGTTGCATGAGTGCACTCACTAATGTCACAATTGATAGTCAAACTATCCCTTTCACCTGTTATCTCAACTGGGTCTCCACTGGATCTGACATGCATTTAGTTAACAATGGTAAATCTTCAGTTGCATGTGAGATCACTGATTGTGAATTAATTAATAATTAATTAACTGATCTCTCACTAGTGTAAGTTCAGTTACAAATAGTACAACTGATCTTAACTCACTTGATTGATTTAAACTACTTCACAACTCACATAACTACACATCCAACTCTATTGCAACTTCGAATCACTCAGTTACAACTAATTCGACTTTCATGTCCCAACAGTCAACCTTTGAACTTGAATTTCCTATAGCTAACTGATTTTCCACTTCAGTTAACTATTCCAAGTGCTCATTGAGAATAGACTAATATTTATTGTCCAACTATTATTAAGGGATAATAATAGTTGACATACATCTATAAATAGAATTCACTCACCATCTATAAATAGAATTTGCTCATCATGTAAAAATAGACTTCCACCTAAAAATAGCCTGAGGCTCCATCCTAGTGTAGGTGCATAATTTTCACTAGGATCTTCTTGTTGAATCTCAAAAAAAAAACTATACCCAACATTAAAATGCAATCACATGTTTTAACTAAACACACTTGCTTCTAGGTATGAATGTGTTTGTTGCCCAACATTGATTCAAAATTTAAGGATTTTATAAACACAAATCACTTCCTGGTATGGAAGCATTCAATGCCCAGATTAAATTGCAATCACGGGTTTTAAAAAAACATAGGTAAGGTTGGGATCCTGAGCTTAGTATGGCCACCAGCAGATAAGACCAACTCAAAAATAAAATGATTTACATTTCCCCAGCAATAAATCACATGAGAAAGAATTTTATTTTTTTTAAAGAAAAACACAGATCGCAATGAGGGATTAGAATGTTGGCAAAACACATATTGGCATATCACAATAAAAAGATTAAAATAAAGGTAGATTGTGAATACTGGCAGATTGCATCAAAATATTCCCACATAGAGTCGCCTCAAGGATTAAAAATGCAAGCAATAAATGCAGCATTAACCGATACACAGTCCAAGGAGTGAATTCCCCCTCATTCTATCCATTGCTAAGATTCTAGCCCAAAATTTAAAACAATAAATCTGAAATAAAAACCATACACAGTCCCGAAAATGAATCGCATTACAATATTATAAAAATGTAGACAATAATATGACAGGTGCAACTATCGTTGCGCCACAAGAATACAAGAAAGCAAGAAGACAACTGGAATGAATGATGGTTGCGGTGCTACCAGAAAGTGGACTACAGATAATAAACAAGGAGTGCTTTGTGTGCAATAGAGACCATAAATGTAGATGGAGGTAGTCTCTCTTAGGGGAATCATAAAGACTTACATTAACAACAATGTAGAGCAAGAGACCTGAAATTTAAACCATCTAGATCTAAATCATCATGCAATCAACTAAAGAATTTTTTTGAAAATTAGATATGTGTACCTTAAGCGAAGGAGAAGGTCCCACTATTGGTGTCTTGCACTTGCGCTCCATCCCGATCCTTCTTCCAACCATTGACAACTCACCAGTACCTCCCATCCAACACTAGGGGTACTCTTCTTCCCCCTGAGCCCCCTGAGCTGCAAAGGGGCCACGCACACAACACCAGAGAATTATATCTCCCAGCTCACCTCGCAAGGTCGAGCTACCACTCTTTACCCTAGTTGGGTATCCCAACTCCCACAAGAGAAATTCAGTCAAGGTAAAATTCTGGCAGCATAACCTTACGCAAATCAAACGTGAGACATACTCCTCCTCCGCCATCCTTTTTATAGAGTTTTCTTAGTGATTAGTTTCCAAAACCCTCATTAGATTATTTTTTTTTAATTTAATTAGGACAAACCTCCCCCATACACATGTCACCCGATCCCTTAGTTGCACCAGAAAATCAATTTTATTAACTGCTTGAATTTTCCTATTTCTCTCACCCACCTAAAATCATTCCTAAAAATACTCCTCAGTTTCCCTTTATTCCCTTACATTTCTTAAATGACTTACGCATTACTTAAATCCTAGTTGAGTTTACAAAAATAAAGTTCCAAGGCTAGACTCCCTACTAAGTTAAACATTCCCCTTTTTCTTCAAGTTTCCCTTTTTCTTTTTAACTAAGTTCAGAATTAGAAATTTTAGACAAAAACAACCATTTACCCTTTTAATAAATTTAATCCTCCATTAATATTTTTACTTTAATAAATAATGTTTGAATTTTCTTTACCCCCTTCTTGTTACATGTATATTTAGTTTTTCTTTGATCACATGTTTTACTTAGAACTAGGTTTTAATTTCACTAGAATGGGGGAAAGTTTTTAAGGGAACAATTAGTTATTAAACTTTACTCATACCATCATCTATTTTAAGGTCGACCGGGTCCTAAGGAGGCATAGTTTTCTAGGTACTAGGTTTATTAATTTACCCGATTTAAAACTGTGGCGTGCCCTTCAGGATGCACTACGTGCTCCAAGGGTGCCACTCGCCTCTTTCCATTTTATTTGTGCGATGTTCCCTTCAAGACACACTATGTGATCCAAGGGTGCCACTAACCTCTTAACTGAATTTGGTAGATGTCAAAACCCTTGAGTCAATACTCCATCAGGTGATATTGTGGGAGACTAAGGGCCTCTAAGGAATAAGGACCTTGCCTTATTGTGCGTCGCTTAGAATCATTGTGAGTGTCTGTCATAGTCTTCCCTCATGGCATCGCGGGTATCTTGAACTAGGTAATCGTTAACCTACATCTCGATCCACGACAGGAGTGCTAGTAGGTTGTGGCAGGGTTGTTTCCACACCTCCCCCTCAATCTCTCTGGTTATTGTGTGTGACCCCTTTATTCCAAATGTGAGTCTAGTTAGCAAGCTATCACCATCTTGCATCCATCAATGAAACATGTCAGCTATAATAATCAACATCATAATATCTATTCATACATCACATCTGTAATATCAAAACATTCAAACCATAACATTCCACTCCCTGACTCGATCTGGAGTCTAAGGAGATCCATCGATGTCATCGCCATCCTCTAGCATCCAGAGTCCTACATACTCAGGAGAACCCAGTCAATAGCACATGTCGATGTAATTATAGAAAAAATAGCATATCATCAGATCCACAATATCTCATAATCATAATCAAAACAACCAATTGTATAAAGAATCGGATCGCTTGCACACAAGTGTCCTCAAAGAATAAGTTTTCTCAGTGCACATAAGAGTGGGATGTTACACCCCCTCTTGCTTTAAACTTCATCCCAAAGTTTCACAGTATGTAAGTGTTGAAATAAAGTGTATCAAAATATCATATGTCTATCTATCAAACAAAAATGGAAACTGTGAACGCATATCATATGCGTCCTCCCAAGTCATCGAGTGTGGACTATAGTTGTCCCATTGGACATTAACCTGATCTATTGTTCGACGTCGTAGTTGTCGCATGCGATGGTCCAGGATGTAGATTGGCTCCACCATGAGTGCACCCTCATTTGATACCTAGAAGGAACTCATGTCAATAACTTGTTTAGGATCACTAACATAATGTCTCAAAACAGATACGTGAAAAACATCGTGCATACACCTCAAAGAATAAGAAAGGTTAGTCGATAGGCCACAAGCCCCTTCTTTTCCATAATCTCGAAGGGTCCCACAAACCTAGGAGAGAGTTTATAACCCTTTCCAAACTTGATCAAACTCTTATGCGGTTTCACCTGCAATAAGACTTGATCACCAAATTCATAACTACGATCAACATGATCCGCACCAACATAACTCTTATGTCAATCCTGCACTTCCTTGATCCTTTGTCTTATTGTTTTCATTTTATCTTCCATTTCTTGGATCACTTATGACCCCACTAGGACCCTATCCTCAAGCCGATCCCAACTCAAAGGCGTCTGACATGGTCTCCCATAAAGAAACTCGAATGGCGCCATCTTAATGGTGCTTTGATAATTTTTGTTGTATGTAAACTCTACCAGTGGCAAGAACTCTTCCCAATGCTTATGTTCATCCATCATGTACATACGCAACATATACTCCAATATTTGGTTTTTTCTTTCGGTTTGCTTGTCTGTCTCCGGGTGATATGTAGTACTAAAGTTAATTTGGGTTCCCAAGGCTTCTTGGAAACTAGTCCAAAATCATCCTGTAAACACCGATCCTTGATCGGATATAATCCTCCTAGACACACCATGCAACCTCACTATCTCACTGATAAAAAATATAGCTAATTAAGGTTCCTAATATGTTGTACGCACAGGAATAAAATGTGCACTCATCATCAGAGTGTCGACTACTAAAAAAATCAAGTCATTTCTCCTTGTCGTCAGTGGAAATCCAACAATAAAATCCATCGAAATGACCTCCCATTTCGATTATGGAATAACGTGTGGTTCTAGTAAATCTCTAAGATGTCTGTGTTCAGCCTTCACCTGCTGACATTCTAGACATCTTGTCAAATAGTTGACTATGTCCGCCTTCATTCCTTTCCAAAAGAATAAGGGTTTAAGGTCTGCCCTCATCTTTGTGACTCCGGGATGAGACATGTACACTGCTTTATGAGCCTCATTTAGGATAAAAATCCTCAAATCGTCATTGGGAGGTACGTAAATTCGATTTTTAAATCTCAATAATCCATCATTGTCCACCGTAAATCCCTCAAATTTTGGTACCATCATTGTGTTTTGTCCGATAAAATCCTTAACCTCTTTGTACCAGTCATCACTGCGCTGTAAAGTTAGAATTTTTCACATAGATTTGTTTGAATAGGCATCACCGAAAATATGTGTGGTCTTCAAATCAACGCATCAACCACTCTGTTCAATGTTCCTTTTATGTAAGTAATACTGAAATCGTACTCACTAATTGTTATAAAAAATAGGACCACAGAGCAATAAAATAAAACAAATGCAGAAACAAAACACAAAAGACACACAATACAAGAGAGACACAGATTTACATGGTTCACCCAGTGTGGGCTACGTCCACCAGAGAAATTTCCAGGTCCTTCCTTTATTATTATCCAGTAAATGAAGGGATACAACCTACAACAAAACCCATTGCAACTTCCTCTTCTTTCTCTCACAGTCTCTCTCAAAATACAATATTCACCATCAACCATATCCACAATACATTTCTCTCATAAAAGAGGGTTGCCTTATAGGGAAACAAAACCTAACATAATCTCTACTATTAGATCTGCAACCTTATAATGAATGGTCCATATTTACAATGAAATTACAATATACTTTTATAAGGCAATTTTTGCTTCGGGGGCTTCGCCCCCAAACCCCCGCTGGGGGCCCGATTGCCCCCAGACTCCCCAGACCCCGCAGAGGGGGTACCCGCCCTCTGCACTCCCCCACGTGGAAGAGTGTACATACTTATGGGGTGTAAATACTTCATGGGGTATAAACACGGCTGAAAGCAAAAGACCTATAAATCAAGAAGATAATCAGGCTCCACAACCAATAATCTCCCACTTGGAGATTGATCTCAACAACTCCACCGCTGTTGTATATGCTAGACTCTGAACCTTCTTGGACCTGGAAAATTTATCATCTTCATCTTCATTCTTGATGACCAACTAAAACTAAGAAAGAACTCAGTTTCTCCCTGGTTACTCCCTTTGTTAACATGTCTGTAGGATTTTGGCTACTGTGTATCTTTTCCATCTTCAATTGTTCATCTTCCAAGGCGGATTGTATGAAGTGGTACCTCAACTATATATGCTTAGTATTTGAATGGAAGGCTGAGTTCTTTGCAAGGTGAATGGCACTCTGACTGTCACAGTACAACCTCCTGTTCTCCTGCTTCTTTCCCAATTCCTCCATAAACCTTTGTAACCAAATCATCTCTTTACTAGCCTCTGTAGCAGCAACATACTCTGCCTCTGTTGTTGAAAGTGCAACAACCTTTTGCAGTTTTGAAATCCAACTTATTGT
>ML784859.1:55311-73541 GCA_009831015.1 Picea engelmannii | reverse complement strand
CGATACATAGTCCAAGGAGTGAATTCCCACTCATGTTATGCACTGCTAAGGTTTTGGCCCAAAATTTAAAATAGTAAGTCCAAAAAAAAAAACCATACATAGTCCCAAAAATGAATCGCATTAAAATATTATAAAAACACAGGCAATAATCTGACAGACGCAACTATCGTTGCACCACAAGAATATAAGAAATAAATAAGACAACTGGAATGAATGATGGTTGCAGTGCTACCAGAAAGTGGACTACAAATAAGGAGTGCTCTATGTGCAATAGAGACCATAAACGCATATGGAGGTAGTCTCTCTTGGGGGAATCATAAAGACTTACATTAACAACAACGCAAAGCAAGAGACCCAAAATTTAAACCATCCAAATATAAATAAGCGTGCAATCAACTAAATAAAATTTGCGAAATTTAGACGTGTGTACCTTGAGTGAAGGAAAAGGCCCCCCTATTGTTGTCCCATGCTCACGCTCCATCCCGATCCTACTTTCCAATAGTTGATACCTCACCAGTACCTCCCAGCCAATGCTAGGGGTACTCTTCTTCCCCCTGAGCCCCTCGAGCCACAAAGGGGACACACACACAACACCAGAGAATGATAGCTCCCAAATCACCTCACAAGGTCGAGATACCACTCATTACCCGAGCTGGGCATCCCAACTCCCATAAGAGAAATTCAGTCAAGATAAAATTTCAGCAGCATAACCTTACGCAAACTAGACGTGATCCATACTCCTCCTCCACCATTCTTTTTGTACTTTTTTCTTAGTGATTAGTTTCCCAAACCCTCATTAGATTATTTTTATTAAATTTAATTAGGACAAACCTCCCCTGTACACATGTCACTTGATCTCTTAGTTGCACTAGAAAATCAATTTTATTAATTACTTAAATTTGCCTATTTCCCTCACCCACCTAAAAGTGTTCCTAAAAATGCTCCTCGGTGTCCCTTTATTCCCTTACATTTATTAAATGACGTATGCCTTACTTAAAGCCTAATTGAGTACACAAAAATAAAGTTTCAAGGCTATATTCCCTACTAAGTTAGACATTCCCCTTTTTCTTTAAGTTTCCCCTTTTTCTTTTTAACAAAGTTCAGAATTAGCAAGTTTAGACAAAAACAACCATTTACCCTTTTAATAAATTTAATCCTCCATTAATATTTTTACTTTAATAAATAATGTTTGAATTTTCTTTACCCCCTTATTTTTACATGTCTATTTAGTTTTTCTTTGATCACATGTTCTACTTATAACTAGGTTTTAATTTCACTAGGTTGGGTGACATTTTTTAAGGGAACAATTAGTTACTAAACATTACTCATACCATCATCTATTTTAAGGCCGACCAAGTCCTAAGGAGGCATAGTTTTCTAGGTACTAGGTTTATTAACTTACCCAAGTTAAAACCGCGACATTCCCTTCAAGATGCACTACTTTCTCCAAGGGTGTCACTCACCTCTTTCTGTTTTATTTACACAACATGCCCTTCAAGACACACTACATGCTCCAATGGTGCCACTCGCCTCTTGACTGAATTTGGTATATGTCAAACCCCTAGAGTCAATACTCCGTCAGGTGATCTTGTGGGAAACTAAGGGCCTCTAAGGAATAAGGACCCTACCTTATTGCATTTCCATTAGAATCATTGTGAGCGACTGTCACAGTCTTCCCTCATGGCATCGCGGGTCTCTCAAACTAGATAATCATTAACCTACATTTTGATCCATGGTGGGAGTGATAGTAGGTTGTGGTAGGGTTGTTGCCACACCTCTCCCTCAATGTCTTTGGTTATCGTGCGTGATCCCTTTACTCCAAATGTGAGTCTGGTTGGCAAGCTATCGTCATCCTACATCCATCAACGAAACATGTCAGCTATAAAAATCAACATCAAAATATCTAGTCATACATCACATTTATAATATAAAAACATTAAAACCATAAAAGTCCACTCCCTGACTCGATCTCTAGTCCAAGGAGATCCATCGATGTCGTCGGCATCCTATAGGGTCCATAGTCCTGCACACTCAGGAGAACCCAGTCAATAGAACCTATCGATGTAATTATAGCAAAAATAACATATCATCAGATCCACAATATCTCATAATCATAATCAAAACAACCAATCGTATAAAGAATCGGATCACTTTCACGCAAGTGTCCTCAAAGAATAAGTTTGCTTAGTGCGCGCAAGAGAGGGATGTTACACTTTGGTTGCTTTCTTCCTTTCACATATGAGACTCTAATGTGATGTGAAATTCTTTCTAATTGTGCCTCCTTATCTTCAAAAATCAACATGTTTCTGGTTATCTAGATGCCCCATAACACATACCCAAGTAGTGCTCTATGTGAGGAAACATATTTATTAGTCATCCAGAATTCCATACATTCCAAGAGATTTAATTTATCCCAATGAATTTTTAATTTGAAACTATTGTAAATTTCCATCCATACATCTTTGGTGAATTAGAAATAAACGACTAAATTATATTATAAGTGACCAAATTAAAATGAACGCCCAAGCTTCCCTATAGCTCCTTTAAAAAATTTATAAGTTTTAATATGGATTATATATATGGTAAATTTACATATTCCATCTATGAAAGTACAATTGAATAATAGG
The DNA here is from genome assembly GCA_009831015.1 of Picea engelmannii. NCBI lineage: Eukaryota > Viridiplantae > Streptophyta > Pinopsida > Pinales > Pinaceae > Picea > Picea engelmannii. The sequence goes on along the minus strand of ML784859.1, from coordinate 70,914 downwards.
AGAGGTTGCTTTCATGCACCGAGATTTGGGTTTTGATGTAAATTTAAAGGCAAAACTGCCTTAGAGTAAAATGCACTCCCTAGTCTCATTTTTGACTCAAATGGAGTGGTTCAACTTACAAAAGGGGTAGTTTGTGATAGTGCACATGTCTATAGAATTATATTGGAATTTGGTGAAGGGTGCAATATACATTTTGGTTTGGGGTTGTAAGATGGAGTTAAGTATATTGTAAAAATTTACCTATGTCATCTAAAATTAAATGGAAGAATGGGATAGGTTGTTTTCATGCACCTAGATTTGGTATTTCATGTAAATTTGAAGGCAAAACTACCTTAGAGTAAAATGCAGGCCTTAGTTTCAATTCTAACCCAAATTGAGTGGTTCAACTTGTAGAAGGTGTAGTTTGTGATTTTACACGTCTATAAACTTGTATTGGAATTTTTCAGACATAAACCTACCTGATGTGCATAAAGGCTAAAAGTTTCCATGTAAAACCAAAGGAACAAATTGTTAAAATTGGTTGTATGAACTTGCATGCCCAAAGTCGGCTAAGATAAGGCTCGACCATAATTCAAGATTTAAGTTTTAAATTGATGATTGCATTATTTATAATTTTTTTGTACAATTAGTAGTGCATTTACACTCCAAAAGGGATGATTTCTATTCACAAAGATTCATGACATTTTGATGAATCAAAAGATGTTGTTTTATGAGTGAAACCAAGGTTAGTTTTTCAATTTGTCTTGTAATTTTCAAGGCCTAAACTGTACTAAGTGACAAAATTAAAATGCACACCCAAGCTTCTTTGTAGCTCCAAAAATTGTTTTATAAGTTGTAATATGTAGTTAGATAAATGGTAAATTTACCTATACATATAAAGTTCAATTGAAGAACGAGAGAGGTTGCTTTAATGTACCTAGATTTGGTATTTCATGTAAATTTGAAGCGAAAACTATCTTATTGTTACATGCCCTGGTCTCAATTTTGACCCAAATGGAGTGGTTCAACTTGTAGAAGGTGTAGTTTGTGCTTTTACAGCTATCTATAAACTTATATTGTAATTTTCAAACACAAACCTACCTGGTGTGCATAAAGGCTAAAACTTGCCTTGTAAAACCAAAGGATCAAATTGTTAAAATTTGTTATATTAAACTACACGCCCAAAGTTGGCTAAGGCTCCATGATTCAATATTTAAGTTTTAAATTAATGATTTTATTATTTCTAATATGTATGTTCAATTAGTAGAGCATTTCCACTCTAAAAAGGATGATTTCTATGCACAAAAATTCATGACATTTTGATGAATCAGAGGATGGTGGGTTACGAGAGAAACCAAGGTCAGTTTTGCATTAATATTCATAAAATACTCTTCTATGCAAAAATAGGCAAGATATGCCTAGTAAAAACCTCGGAATACACAATTGTTTGTAAAACGTAACCCAAGTTTGTATTATACCTTAGATTTGAGTTGTGCAAGTTGTTGGGGGTGTGGTTTATCATAGTAAACTTGTTTATGTTGTTTATTTTTCAATTGCAAGTTTAAAAAGGGTGGCTCTGCAAAAGAGGCAAAGTTTGTCTTATCATTTACAAGGCATAAATTGTGTACTAAGTGACAAAATTAAAATGCACACCCAAGCTTCCCTGTAGCTCCAAAAATTGTTTTATAAGTTTTAAAATGGAGTTACATAAATGGTAAATTTACTTATGCATATAAATTCGAATTGAAGAATAGGAGAGGTTGTTTTCATGTGCCTAGAACTGGGATTTCATGTATATTTGAATGAAAAACTGCCTCAGCCTCAAATGCACACCCTACTCTCAATTTTGAGCCAAATTTAGTGGTTCAACTTGTATAAGTTGTAGTTTGTGATTTTACACTTGTATATAATATTATATTGGAAATTTCAGACAGAAACCTACCTGATGTGCATAAAGTCACAAAATTGTCTTATAAAACAAAAGGGCCAAATTGTTAAAGTTGGTTATATGAAACTGCAAGGTCTAAAATGTACACTCCAAAAAGGATGATTTATATGCACAAAGATTCACGTCATTTTGATGAATTAGATGATAGCGAGTTATGAGAGAAACCAAACTCATTTTTGCATTAACAGTCATAAATTACTCTTATGTGCAAAAATAGGCAAGAGATGCCTAGTAAAACCCTCGAAATGCACAACATGTTTGTAAAAAGTAATCCAAGGTTGTATTATACCCTAGATTTGAGTTGTGCAAGTTGTTGGTGGTGTGGTTTATCATAGTAGACATGTTCATGTTGTTTATTTTTTAATTGCAAGTTTAAAGAGAGTGGTTTTGCAAAAGAGACAAAGTTTTTCTTATAATTTGCAAGGTCTAAATTGTACTAAGTGACAAAATTAAAATATATGCCCAAGCTTCCTTGTAGCTCCAAAAATTGTTTTATAAATTTTAAGATGGAGTTACATAAATGGTAAATTTACATATGTATGTAAAGTTCAATTGAAAAATACGAGATCTTTCTTTCATGCACCTAGAATTTGGATTTCATATACTTTTGAATGCAAAACTACCTCAGCCTCAAATGCACGCCCTAGTCTCAATTTTGAGCCAAATTTAGTGGTTCAACTTGCATAAGTTGTATTTTGTGATTTTACACTTCTCTATAACATTATATTGGAAATTTCAGATAGAAACCTACCTGATGTGCATAAATGCTAAAAAAATCCTTTTAAAACCAAAGGGGCAAATTGTTAAAATTGGTTATATAAAACTATGAGGTCTAAACTATTGGTGCAGACCCCCTACCCTCGGGTCGAGATCCGCTCAGGATCTTTTCTGAAACCACGCCAAAAGTTAATTAAACTCTTTATTTAAGCCCGCGAAGGATTTCTGGTTTTGCAAGTTGGAGGTTCTCGGTGCACTGCCACAACTCTTGCAATAGCCGAAACGCGAAATGTCAACGAAGGTTGACTCCTCCAAAGCGACAAGCATATGCCACTTGTCACCCACTAGCTTCCAGCTTTCAGGACTCGAATGAACAACCAATCAACCGTTCCTCTTCCTTTATGATTGCCCTACTCTGAAATTTCGCCTTAGACGAGATCAACGGTTGTGAGCCTCCCTCGATCCAACGGCTCTCGTTGTATCGAGATTTCGCCAACCGGAAATCAACAACACTTGACCCAAGCCACTGGTCACTCCACTCCCTGAACTCCGATGTATGCATTCACATGCGAGATCAATGACCCTTGTTGATCCAGATCTGATGGTCACTATTCCTCCTGAGCTTAAAGGTGTGAAAGTCACTTAGTCTTAATCCCTTCGTTGTTTCACAAGATCCAACGGCTCTTGGGACTTCGACACTTCCTCTTGAAATGATTCCACTATCTAATTCAACATCTCAAGGACTTCTAGATGAATAACTTGGCATCCTCCCTCCTGACCTTGACTCCTGCGAAACGAGTTCGACCTTCGGTTCCCTTTGATCAGTTCAAAGATTAAATATCTCCTGAGAATTTTCTTGTAAATTCAAGCTTCCACAAAGATCCCTGCACACACTCCTTGAGGAAACTTTCCAATAACCTTTGGTTATTTAAGGTCTTTGACTCTGTGCACTCCTTGCAACAACAGTCTCCCAATATTCCTCCTAGATTTGTAAAATCCAAGACTTCGCTCAGCTTCTGCACACCTTACACGGCTCTTATGTCCGTCAAAACGAAATCTGAACCTCTTCTGAGAGTTCTGAGATGAAACTCAGAGTCTAGTCGATGCACTCCTTGCGGACCCTCCACTGCCTCTTTGCAAGAGTTCTCAGAAAGAGAAACAATTGAAACTCATTCTCCCCTTACCCAGAATTCAAACATTTAACTAAAAATTCCAGAGCCTACAAACGTACATAGCATTGAAAGAAATGCATACAAAGAATACAAACAAGCCTACAACATGCCATTCTACAGGTGGTTCCAACAACCATAAAAAACACATAGATTGGAATCAAAGATTTCTTCTATTAATTCCAGTTCTCCTGTACATGGTAAATATCAACAACAAAAATGCATGAAATTCTCTATTCTCTTCTATTCTCTTATGCAACTCTACAGCTTAAGAACTATGAATTATGTTACAATGATACAAGAGTTGAGGGTGCCTATCATCTGTTTTCCCTCCTACCTCCTATGCTTCTAAAACTATCTAATCTAACATTCATATCTACCTACTTGCATTAAACAATCATAAATGTCTATTACATCTGGCGGATAGGAACACATGCTCTAAAATCAGTTCAGATTTGTAGTTATAAATGCAACTGCACGTTCTTCCTATCTATTACATTAATGTTCATTCATTAATCTTCAAAACACTTCAAAATTTGTGCTGGCACTTTTCCAGTTGTCTCCTTTGGTTAGGTGTGTGTCTTTGGCTTTATACGATGCTCCTGCATCATACTCCCTCGCTTGAAAATTTTCATGTACTCCTGTTCATGAGATCTTGCACGCTCTATCCATGTTTTTGAATTCATGTTTCATCCTCCCAACTAGCATCTTCAACTGGATGTCCTTTCCATTTGACCAAGTATTCAAAATACTCTCTTCTCATGGTCTTTTTGCTAATCCTCTTGTCAATTATGCTTTCCAGCTACAAACATTTGTTTTGTCCATTGAATCTTTTCTTGTTTATCTTCTACTCCTTCTTCCTTATCTCTGTAAGGGTACAAATCCGTGATATTGAATATCAGTGAGTTCCTGACCCCATCGGGTAATTCAATCTCATATGCATTTGTCCCAAATTTCCTTATGACCTTGCATGGTCCAATATTTTTCATCTTCAGTTTGTTGTATGTTCCCCTCGGGAACCTCTCTTTCCTCAAATGCACAAGAATCAAATCGTCAACTTCAAATTTAAGTTCTCTCTTGTGTTGATCTGCTCTACGCTTGTATTCTTGACTTGAACTTTGCAATCGCTCATTGATTCTGCTGTGAAGCTCCTTCATTCCTTCTACAAAGTCCTCTGCACTAGCACTCCTAAATTCAGCTTGTTCTGAGTCCTTCAATTCAGAAACTCCCCTTGGTTGCATTCCATATACAATCTAGAATGGACTCTACCCTGTGTTTCTATTGAGTGAATCGTTGTAAGCGAATTCCACTTGTGGTAGAATGTGATCCCATTAACTGTGGTGTTTAGTCACTAAGCTCCTTAACAAATCTCCCAAGCTCATATTCACGACCTCAGTTTGTCCATCCGTCTGAGGATGATATGTTGAGCTAAAAGACAAATTTGTCCCCAACTTCTTCCATAAAGTCCTCCAGAAATGTCCTACAAACTTAGTATCCCGATCAGAAACGATACTCTTTGGCAAGCCGTGTAGTCTGATGACTTCCTTGAAAAACAAGTTCACAATATGAGTTGCGTCACTGGTTTTCTGGCATGGCATGAAATGTGCCATCTTTGAAAATATGTCTAGTACTACAAATATTGAATCATATCCCCTTTGTGTCCTTGGCAGTCCTAATATTAAATCCATGCTCACGGCATCCCACGGCCTTTCTGGTATGGGTAACGACTAGTATAACCCTGTGTTCTGCCTTTTTCCTTTCATGTGTTGACAAATTTTGCACCTGCCCACAAATTTCTTCACATCTGTCCTCATCCCTGGCCAAAAATATGAGCCATTCAACTTTGAGAATGTTTTGTCATGACCGAAGTGTCCGGCCAATCATCCACTATGTTTCCCCTTCAGCAAATTCTCCCTCATGGAGCATTTCGGAATACATAGCGGATTTCCCCTGAACAATAATCCATCCTGGATCATGTATTCATTCCATTGGCTTCTATCCCTAAGAATTGGATTCTCATATGCCTCATATGCCTCTTTGAATTCTGGATCACCCCTATACATTTCCTTGAGGTTATCAAAATCCAAAGTCTTGACTCTGAATTCCTGCATAAGCAAACATTTCTTGCTCAAAGCATCAGCAACTTTGTTAGCAATTCTGGAAATATGCTTAATCACAAAAGTAAAATTATGCATGTATTCAACCCATTTAGCATGATTTTGATTCAACTTCTCCTATCGAGTCATGAATTGAAAAGTGTGATTATCATTGTACAAAACGAACTCCTTGGGAACCAAATAGTGCCTCCATTTCTTCAGCGCTTGTATAACTACATAGAATTCTTTGTCATACATGGAGTACTTGATCTTTGCTTCATTCAGTTTTTCACTGAAATACGCAATCGGTCTGTTGTCTTGGCTCAATATCACTCCAATGGCAAATCCACTCGCATCACACCTGACCTGAAATGTCTTGCTGAAATCTGGCAAAACCAGAATTGGTTGTTCAGTGATCTTCTTCTTCAACAAGTTGAAGCTCTTCTCTGCTTCCTTCGTCTAGTGAAAATATTTATGTCTTTTCTTCACCGTATCCATCATTGGTGCACTAATTCCACTGAAGTTTCGGATGAATTTCTTGTAGAAGCTAGCCAAACCATGGAAGCTTTGAACTTCAAATACGCTCTTTGGCGATGGCCAACCTTTAATCGCATTTATCTTTTCCGGATCCATTTTCAATTCATTTGCAAAGATAACAAAACCCAAATAAATGAGTTATCCCCTCATAAATGACGACTTCTTCACATTGATCAGCAATTTCTCTTGTTGTAACCTCCTCATCACGGCAGCTAAATGCTTTGAATGTTATGCTTTAGTTTTGCTGAAAATTAATATATCATCAAGGTATACAATGACGAATTTCCCAATGAAATCCTTCAGGACTTCGTTCATCAACCTCATGAAAATATTGGGTGCATTGGTTAAGCCAAATGGCATGACAAGCCATTCATATAGCCCTTCATTCATCTTGAACGGTGTCTTCCATTCATCACCTTCTCTCATTCTAATTTGATGATATCTGCTTTTCAAATCAATCTTTGAAAAAAACTTTTCTCCACTCAAGAAATCCATCAAGTCGTCTATCCTTGGCAATGGGAACCTGTACCTGATGGTAATTTTGTTGATTTCCCTTGAGTTTGTACACATTCTCTAGCCACCCTCCTTTCTTGGGTTGAGCACTGTCAAAACAACGCATGGACTCAAGATCTCTCGAATCAATCCTTTATCCATTAAGTCCTGGACCTGTCTCTTAACTTCTTCATTCTCATGCGGCATCAACCTATATGATGGCTCCAAGTATAAGATCGATATGATGGCTTATACTCCTGATAGGTGGCAACGAACAAGGTAGTTCGTCCACTACTATATCAGCAAATTCTTCCAGCAACTCCTGGATTTCTTTCGGTAAATCATCTATCCTAGTGTTGTTCAGAACAATTATGGGTTTCCTAACCACAATGAATTGCATGTCTTCCATCTTCTTGACTTCCTTAAGAAGTTCCTTCCCACTCATGAGAAGTATAGTGTTGTTTATCTCTGTTTTCACCTCTTTATCCTTAATCAGCAACAACATGTGCGTCCTACCATTTTTCTCCAGAGTGTACGTGTTCTTTCTCCCATCATGCACCACGTTTTTGTCATATTTCCATGGTCTACCCAGCAACAGATGAAAAACATCCATGGGAATAACATCACATAATATCTCATCTTTATATCCTCCTATTTTAAATTCAACTAAACATTGTTTAGTGACATTTACCTGATTTCCTTTTTGTAGCCACGAAACTTTGTATGGGCTTGGATGCTTAACAGTCTCCAGCTCCAGTTTTTCTACAATTTCTGTAGATACAAGATTATTTGTGCTACAACTATCTACTATGACCTTGCATACCTTGTCTTTGGTTTTGCAATCGGTCTGAAACAGACTGTTTCTTTGGGATGGGTTCTATGGCTCCTTCTCTGGTTTCAAGAGAACTTTCCTCATCATCAAAGATCTTTCGCCCTCAGTGTCCTCTGCCTCAACATTCTATCCTTGGGCTTCGAAAATGTGAGTTTCACCACCATATTTCTTCCTATCTGGACACTCATAGGATTTATGTCCGATTTTTCCATAGACAAAGCATTTCACTTCGCCTCCTCTGCCTCTTCCTCTTCCTCTAACTCAAGGAAAAGTATTCCTATCAGCATACTACCTTCCCTGTGAGCTTCCTCCTCTCTCAGGTTGAGTTTGAGGTTTCTTCCCCTCTTCTTTAGGTCTCTGAGTTCTATCTAGGGCAATCGTCTTGCCTCTGCTTTGACTTCTTCCTTGGCCTCTTTGACCTTGCTTCCGGCTCAACTTCTCTTCAGCTTTCAGAGTCATATGATAAGCATTTTCTATGGTTCGGATGGTCATCATGCTCATCTCATCTTCAATGTCATACTGTAGACCATTCATATACCTGGAAACTTTTTCATCATCACTTTCCCGATGACCTACTCTGATGTTTATCCTATAGAACTCTTCAGTGTAATCTTTCACTGACATCATCTTCTGTCTCAAATTTTGAATCCTCCTAAACATATTTATTTGATAATCTCTGGGTATAAGCTTGGATTTCATTTTTGCAACCATTATATCCCATCTTTTGATTTTTTGTTTTCCCTTGCAATGTCTATCAGCCTGCAGTTCATCCCACCACAGTGTTGCATTCCCCTTAAGTCTGGTAACAGCATGTCTAGAGTTCTAATCCAATCTAGAAGCTCTTCAACATCCAAGTTTCCTTCTCACATTGGAATGCCCATTTTTTCCCTAGCACCTATCCTAGAAACAGCCTTGAATAGGCGTTCTTCCACAACATATTTAGCTGCAACTTCTTTGTTTTCAGCTTCATTTTCTCTCTCATCTTCACTGATATCCCCAGCATTAACTGTGCACCTCTGTGTTGTCTCCATAGCATCAAGCCTGGCACGTTATTCATGAATTTCTCTTTCCACTATAGGGTCAGGCATTGCCCTCTCTCTTCTTCTCGATGGCATGGTTGTGGAATGCGTCTCTTCTTGTCTCTGCTACAGAAAGAAAAGAATTTGTTTTGTGCTCTGATACCACAACTGGTGCAAACCCCCTACCCTCGGGCCAAGATATGCTCAGGATCTTTTCCAAAACCATGCCAAGAGTTAATTAAACTCTTTATTTAATCCTGTGAAGGATTTCGGGTTTCGTGAGTTGGAGGTTCTCGGTGCACTACCACAACTCTTGCAATAGCCAAAACATGAAATGTCAACGAAGGTTGACTCCTCCAAAGCGATGATCATACGCCACTTGTCACCCACTAGCTTCCAGCTTTCAGGACTTGAGAGAGCAACCAATTAGCGTTTCCTCTTCCTCTATGATTCCCCAACTCTGAAATTTTGCCTTGGATGAGATCAATGGTTGTGAGCCTCCCTCGATCCAATGGCTCTTGTTGTATCGAGATTTCACCAACCGAAAATCCACAATGCTTGACCCAAGCCATTGTTCACTCCACTCCCCGAACTCCGATGTATGCATTCACATGCGAGATCAACGACCCTTGTTGATCCGGATTTGATGGTCACTATTCCTCCTGAGCTTAAAGGTGTGAAAGTCACTTAGTCTTAATCCCTTCGCTATTTCATGAGATCCAATGGCTCTCAGGACTTCGACACTTCCTCTTGAAACTATTCCAGCATCTGATTCAACGTCTCAAGGAATTCTAGCCGAATAACTTGGTGTCCTCCCTCCTGAACTTGACTCTTGTGGAACAAGTTCGACCTTCGGTTCCCTTTGATCACTTCAAATATTAAATCTCTCTTGAGCATTCGCTTGTAAATTCAAGCTTCCACAAGGATCCCTGCACACACTCCTTGCAGCAACTTTCCAATAACCTTTGGTTATTTAAGGTCTTTGACTCTGTGCACTCCTTGCAACAGTAGTCTCCCAATCTTCCTCCCAGATTTGTAAAATCCAAGACTTCGCTCGACTTCTGCACACCTTACACGGCTCCTATGTCCGTCAAAACGAAATCTGAACCTCTTATGAGAGTTCTAAGATAAAACTCAGAGTCTAGTCGACACACTCCTTATGGACCCTCCACTGCCTCTTTGCAGGAGTTCTCTGAAAGAGAAATAATTGAAACTCGTTCTCCCCTTACCCGAAATTCAAACATTTAACTGAAAATTCCAGAGCTCACAAACGTACATAGCATTGAAAGAAATGCATACAGAGAATACAAACAAGCCTGCAACATGCCATTCAACAGGTGGTTCCAACAACCATAACAAACACATAGATTGGAATCAAAGATTTCTTCTATTAATTACAGTGCTCCTGTTCATGGTAAATATCAACAGCAAAAATGCATGAAATTCTCTATTCTCTTCTATTCTCTTATGCAGCTCTACAACTTAAGAATTTTCAATTATGTTACAATGATACAAGGGTTGAGGGTGTCTATCATTTGTTTTCCCTCCTAGCTCCTACACTCCTAAAACTATCCAATCTAACATTCATATCTACCTACTTGCATTAAACAATCATAAATGTCTATTACATCAAGCAGATAGGAACACACGCTCTAAAATCAGTTCAGATCTGCAGTTATAAATGCAACTTCATGTTCTTTCTATCTATTACATTAATGTTCATTCATTAATCTTCAAAACACTTCAAAATCTATGTTGGCACTTTTCGAGTTGTCTCCTTTGGTTAGGCGCATGTCTTTGGCTTTGTCTTTATACGATGCTCCAGCATCAACTATACACTCCAAAAAGGATTATTTCTATGCACAAAGACTAAAAACATTTTGATGAATCAAAGGATGGTGGGTTATGAGAGAAGCCAAGGTTAGTTTTGCATTAATATTCATAAAATACTCTTCTGTGCAAAAAAAAGTAAAGAGACGCATAGTAAAACCCTTGAAATGCACAACATGTTTGTAAAAAGTAACCCGCAGTTGTATTATACCTTAGATTTGAGTTGTGCAAATTGATGAGGGTGTGGTTTATCATACTAGACCTATTCATGTTATTTATTTTGCAATTGAAAATTTAAAGAGGGTGGTTGTGCAAAAGAGGCAAAGTTTGTCTTTTAATTTGCAAAGTCTAAATTGTACTAAGTGATAAAATTAAAATGCACACCCAAGCTTCCCTTTATCTCTAAAATTGTTTTATAAGTTCTAATATGAAGTTATGTAAATTGTAAATTTTCCTATGCATCTAAATTTAAATTGGAGAATAGGAGATTTTGTTTGCATGCACCTGTAATTGGGATTTCATGTAAGTTTGAATGCAAAAGTACCTCAGTCTCAAATGCACACCCTAGTCTCAATTTTGAGCCAAATTTAGTGGTTCAACTTGCATAAGTTGTAGATTGTGATTTTACACATGTCTGTAAACTTGTATTGGAATTTTCAGACATAAACCTACCTAGTGTGCATAAAGGCTAAAAATTGCATTGCAAAACCAAAGGGCCAAATTGTTAAAGTTGGTTATATGAAACTACAAGGTTTTAAATTGTACACTCCAAAAACGATGATTTCTATGCACAAAGATTTACGAAATTTTGAAGAACCAAAGGATGGAGATTTATGAGAGAACCCAAGGTTATTTTTGCATTAAGATTCATAAAAGGCTCTACTATGAAAAAATAGGAAAGAGATGCCTAGTAAAACCCTTGGAATGCACAACTTGTTTCTAAAAATTAACCCAAGGTTGTATTATATCTTAGATTTGAGTTGTGCAAGTTGTTGGGGGTGTGGTCTATCATAGTATACTTGTTCATGTTGTTTATTTTTCAATTGTAGGCTTAAAGAGATGTGCAAAAGAGACAAAGTTTGTCGTGTAATTTGCAAGGTCTAAATTGTACTAAGTGACAATTAAAATGCATGCCCAAGCTTCCCTAGAGCTCCAAAAATCATTTTATAAGTTTTAATATGGAGTTACATAAATGGTAAATTTACCTATGCATCTAAAGTTCAATTGAAGAATAGGAGAGGTTGATTTCATGCACCTATAATAGGGATTTCATGTAAATTTGAAGGGAAAACTGCCTTGTTGTACAATGGACGCCCTAGTCTCAATTTTGACCCAAATGGAGTGGTTCAACTTGCAGAAGGTGTAGTTTTTTATTTTACACCTGTATAGAAACTAATATTGGCATTTTCATACATAAACCTACCTGGTGTGCATAAAGGCTAAAAATTGTCTTGTAAAACCAAAGGGTTAAATTGTTAAATTTGGCTATATTAAACTACACTCCCAAAGTTGTATAAGTCTCCATAATTTAGGATTTAAGTTCTAAATTGATTATTCCAATTTTATAACATGTTTGTACAATTAGTAGTGCATTTACACTCCAAAAAGATGATTTCTATGCACAAAGATTCATGATGTTTTGATGAATTAACGGATGGTGAGTTACAAGTGAAACCAAGGCCAATTTTGCATTTTCAATGATAAAATAATCTTCCATGCAAAAATACTCAAGAGATGCATAGTAAAACCCTCAAAATCTAGAAATTGTTTGTAAAAAGTAACTCAATGTTGTATTATACCTTAAATTTGAGTTGTGCAAGTTGTTGGGGATGTGGTTTATCATAATAGACATGTTCATGTTCTTTATTTTGCAATTGCAAGTTTAAAAAGGGTGTCTCTGAAAAAGAGGTAAAGTTTTCCTTGTAATTTGCAAGGTCTAAATTGTACTAAGTGACGAAATTAAAATACATGCCCAAGCTTTCGTGTATCTCCAAAAATTGTTTTATAAGTTTTAAGATAGAGTTACATAAATGGTAAATTTACCTATGCATCTAAAGTTCAATTGAATATTAAGAGAGGTTACTTTCATGCACCTGGAATTGGGATTTCATATAAATTTGAATGAAAAACTACCTCAACCTCAAATGTACACCCTAGTCTCAATTTTGAGCCAAATTTCGTGGTTCAATTTGCATAAGTTGTAGTTTGTGATTTTACGCATGTCTATATACTTGTATTGGCATTTTCGGATAAAAACTTGCCTAGTGTTCATAAAGGATAAAATTTGTATTGTAAAAACAAAGGTCCAAATTGTTAAAGTTGTTTAAATTAAATTGCATGTCCAAATTTGGCTAAGGATCCATAATTTATGATTTAAGTTATAAATTGATCATTCCAATATTTGTAACTTGTTTGTACAATTAGTAGTACATTTATGTTGGAGTTACTTCACACACACCTAGGATTTCCTTTTCCTAAGGTTTTTCCTATGTTTATTAGTCATCATTCAGTCTCCTATATTTTAGAAAGAATATTCCTCTAGGGAGAATATTCTTTTTAGTTTTCACTTCAGTTTGATTAGTTGAGTGGAGTCTAGATGCTACATTGGGATTATCACCATGCAACATTGGGATCATCACTAGCTAATGCGCATTTTCCTTAGGATCATCACCAGACTAGAGAATTACCCATAATTCCCTAATCTCCTCCTCACTTCACTCTATTTCAGTCAGTTAACTGAAGACTAATAGACTAGTTAACTCAGTTAGGTGGCAGTTCACTTTCGTAACTGCCGGAGAGACTAGACTAGTTGGCATTTTACTCCTGTAACTATTGGTGTGTGTCCAAATCACTCTAGACCACCACTATGGCACATTGGCTTCTCCTCCAGTGCATATTGGTTGAGTTATACAGAGTATATCATGTGTAAATTATCATTCATTCATTTGGTTAATGAGAATTCTTCCATTCTTTCTCTCCTGCTTCTCTTTTCTTCTATTTTCTTTACAACTGTGTACGCCAATTCCTAGCTAGATCTATTCTATATAGTTTCAACAAATTTACATGGTATCAGAGCCAATAGACTCCTAGGGAAAATACACGCCAAATTATTTTTTCAGTTACCGAAGATTGAAGACAACGAAAAAAAAATTGGAATTTTCAAAAGAATTCATTCTTACACCTTACAATTACTTTGCATGGAATGATAATATGATCATGCATCTTCGAAGTAGAGGATTGTACAGGTTAACCATGAACACAAATACAAAACCAGCATCATCCATAGAAAAATCCAAGTATCTAAATCGAATGCATGAAGCATTCATAACAATTTGTAGTCTCATTTCTCTTGATATCCTCTTTCACATATCTTCCTATAAAACCCCCAATGAAGCCTGGACCACCATGGAAGGGATTTTTTGAAAACCAGATGAGATGAGGGGACACATGCTTGAGGTAGAATTTCTCTCATTGGATCCAAAAATCTTCAAAAATCTCCAAGATTTCTTTACAAAATATAAGGATTTATTGTCGCAACTCAAGTCTTGCAGGGTTGATAAATATAAGAAGGAGAAACAAATGGTTCTCACCATTCTCTCAAAACTTGGTCCTGAATTATCAAATTTTGTATCCACATTCCATTCATTTAGATTCACCTCTGGAGCCACCTGGAAGATGCCTTCTCTTAAGGAATTTATCAAATCTCTAACACAAGAGCAGACCAAGCTCATCAACATGGGAAAAATCAAAGGCCCAAAGGTACATGCACTTATTGTGCAAGATGGAAGTGGTCATCAATATCATAAATCTAAAGATAAAGACAAAAGGAAAGATCGTGAAAATCCTAAGAAGGAAGGGTACTTAAAACTGTTCAATGATGCCTATGGATACAAAGGTGGAAAGGGAAGAAAAGAAGAGAAATGTGCATGATGCCATAAAGAATTCCATCCAGAATCAGCATGTATGCAGAAACAAATAGATATAATGACTCAGATACTTCAGAAAAAACAACCTTGGAGATCGCATCCCTGAGGGTGCCAAGAATAAGAAGAGAGAAGATCAAAATCACAAGAAAGGAAATTATATCCATGCTTTGATTGTCATCAACTCCTCTCTCGATGCTTGGATCGTAGATTCAGAAGCATCACATCACATAGATTCCAAAAAACAAGTATATTCTTCATTGGTTGCATGCAAAGGTCCTCCTATTTTGATGGGGAACAACTCTCCAGTCGGGGTCACCGGAAAAGGAAGGATTGAACTCACCAACAGAAGCTTTGAGAATGTGATGCATGTTCCCAAACTTTCTGTCAATCTTCTGTTAGAAAAATAGGACCACAGAGCAATAAAATAAAACAAATGCAGAAACAAAACACAAAAGACACACAATACAAGAGAGACAAAGATTTACGTGGTTCACCCAGTGTGGGCTACGTCCACCAGAGAAATTGACAGGTTCTTCCTTTATTATTATCCAGTAAATGAAGGGATACAACCTATAGCAAAACCCGTTGTAACCTCCTCTTCTTTCTCCCACAGTATCCTCTCTCAGAATACAATATCCACCACCATCCATAGCCGCAATACATTTCCCTCATAAAAGAGGGTTGCCTTCTAGGGAAAAAAACCCTAACATAATCTCTACCGTTAGATCTACAACCTTATAATGAACGGTCCAGATTTACAATGAAAATACAATATACTTTTACAAGGCAATTTTTGCTTCAAGGGCTTCGCCCCTGAACCCCCGTTGGGGGCCCGCTTGCCCCCAGACCCCCCAGCCGGGGGGATAACCCCCCCTGGACCCCGCAGAGGGGGTATCCCCCCTCTGCACTCCCCCGCGTGGAAGAGTGTACATACTTCTAGGGTGTAAATACTTCATGGGGTATAAACACAGCTGAAAGCAAGGACCTCTGAATCAGGAAGATAATCAGGCTCCACAACCAACAATCTCCCACTTGGAGACTGATCTCAACAACTCCAC
>ML784859.1:33105-55211 GCA_009831015.1 Picea engelmannii | reverse complement strand
AGGATAGATGCCTATTTGCAGCAATTGGGTTTTGAGAAGAGTGAGGCGTATCCCAACCTATACTTCATTGTGGTTGGAGAGGATCCTCTCATTCTTCTGCTATATGTGGATGACCTTTTTATTACAGGGGCAGAGAGACTCATTAGCAGCTGCAAGGAAAGCCTTGCTTCAGAGTTTGAGATGACAGAAATTGGACTGATGCATTACTTTTTGGGATTGGAGGTTTGGCAGGAGCTTGGACACATCTTCCTGGGACAGGGGAAGTATGTGTGTGATATTCTGAGGATATTTCAGATGGGGGATAGCAATCCCATGACCACTCCCATCATTACCAACCGGAAGAAGCTTCAAGCTTCTGAGTCACAGTTGTTGGATTCCACTTTGTATCGTCAGTTGATCGGGTCATTGATGTATTTGGTCAATACCATGCCAGATATTTGTTTTGCTGTCAACACTCTCAGTCAGTTCATGGTGGAGCCGAGGAGAGTGCACTGGGTGGAAGCAAAACATGTGCTCAGGTATCTTTGTGGTACGGTAGATTATGGTATGGACTATCATAGAGGAGATGGAGTTCGTCTGGTTGGCTATACAGACTCAGATTGGGCA
Organism: Picea engelmannii; assembly: GCA_009831015.1. Taxonomy (NCBI): domain Eukaryota; kingdom Viridiplantae; phylum Streptophyta; class Pinopsida; order Pinales; family Pinaceae; genus Picea; species Picea engelmannii. Next base: position 54,605 of record ML784859.1, on the reverse strand, counting down.
GGATGTGTCAGTGACAAGAAAAGCACTTCAGGGTGTTTCTTTGGATTGGGATCAACAGTTGTGTCTTGGTTCAGTCGGAAGAAGAAGTCAGTGGCTTTGAGTTCGATAGAGGTTGAGTATATGACATCTATTTAGGCTAGTTGTGAGGCCCTTTGGCTTCACAAGATGTTGGTTGGATTGTTCGGTGTGCAGTTGAGGCCTACTGTGATTTACTGTGATAATCAGAGTTGCATTAAACTCTCGGAGAATCCAGTTTTTCATGAACGGTCTAAGCATATCGAGATTCGATATCACTTCATCCGTAATTATGTTCAGAGAGGAGTTGTGGAGATACAGTACATATCTACTGAGGAGCAGGTTGCAGACATACTCACCAAGGCATTGAACATGGGCAAGTTTTTATTTTTCAGGGACAAGCTTTGAGTGGTGAGTAACACTTTCCTCGGTATGAGGGAGTGTTAAATTTTTAATTAAAATAAATTACCAAGGCAAGTGTTTCTCTTCCTTGGGCGCCTAAGGGGGAGAAATTGCCGAATGTGGGTCCTAGTCATTTAATCTGTGAGGTGCAAATTAAAAGGTGACTTTATGATTAAAGTGAGGGTGAGTGAAGAGACACCAAATCTCAGCCACCCATCTAATCTAATATCAACCATTAGATTAGAAAACTCCTCACCTTCCCTCATGAGATCGACTAAGGCAAGAGGGCACACCCATTCTTGGGTAAGTAGCAACAGTCTTGTTGAGAGAGCAAGAGACTCTTGGTGAGATGCCAAGAGGTTCTTGGTGAGATGCCAAGAACAAGTAATTTGAAGTATTCTTGTTGAGAGAACAAGAGGAGTTCAAGCATTCTTGTTGAGAGAACAAGAGAGAGCAAGAGAGAGGTCGAGCTGAAGAAAAGAGACAACAGCTGCAATTTCTAGGAGTATTGGCATGCATTCCAAGGCTGCTGAATAGAATTTAGTGGCACAGAAATTGAGTCTTAGCAGAGTTTTTGCACGAATTTTGAGATAGTCCGTACAACATTAATTGTTGGGACAGCCATACAGTTGTACGGATTTCTGGTTCAGAAATCGAGGAGCAAAGCTACAGGAATGTCCAGATAATTTTGTGTAAATATCTGAAGATGAATATGTTGTAAAAGAATTTCTCAGAAGCCCATAAATAATACAAATCCCTCTCTCACTAGTTTTCCCCTTGTGGGTTTTTCCAGGGTCAAAGTTAGACCGAATATCTTTGTGTCTATATTTTCTGAGTTTTGCATATTGCTGATATTTATTTATGTGTTGAAAACGATGTTCAGAATCCTCATGTTTCAGTTCTGAAGTTTATTTTTTGTTAAGTTTTTTATATGATGAAACACAGTGTTGTAACATATGCTGAAACACAGTGTTGTAACATATGCTGAAACACAGTGTTGTAACATATGCTGAAACACAGTGTTGTAACATATCTTGAAACACAGTGTTGTAACATATGTTGAAACACAGTGCTGTAACATATGTTGAAACACAGTGTTGTAACATATGTTGAAACACAGTGCTGTAACGTATGTTGAAACACCGCTGTGACATATGCTGAAACACCGTTGTTGCATATGTTGAAACAGTGTTGAAACTGGAGTTTTGTCATTTAAATTTGGCTAAAAAATCAGTGAGACTGAAACTGGGTTGGGGTTTTGAAAAATTAACAACATCTTCATATTAAATAATCTCTTCATTAGAAATACCTTATTCGATGCTGAGGGTTTTTCATACAATTTGGAAAATGCATCCATCAAACCCTTCATTGTCTTTTCTTTCGAAATATTGAAAGTCACCGACGCTTCCAGGCTCAGCTGTATCGTTCCTAGAGCCTTTTTGTCAAGAATCTCCCATTCTTCGTCCATCATGGCCGTCGGCTTCTTTGCTACTCCACTCAATGGTAGGAATAGATCCTTCTGATATAAATAGTCTTCCATCTTCATCTTCCATAGCTGGTAGTTTTGGCCGTTAAATTTCTCGATCCTAAACTTTCCATCTTCCGACATTGCTCCCACTCAAACCAGGAACCCTCTTTTCCTATGAGTTACCTTACATTCTGATACCAGTTGTTAGAAAAACAAGACCGCAGAGCAATAAAATAAAACAAATGCAGAAACAAAACATAGAAGACACACAATACAAGAGAGACACAGATTTGTGTGGTTCACCCTATGTGGGCTACGTCCACCAGAGAAATTGCCAGGTCCTTCCTTTATTATTATCTAGAAAATGAAGGGATACAACCTACAGCAAAACCCATTGTAAATTCCTCTTCTTTCTCTCACAGTCTCCTCTCTTAGAATAAAATATTCATCACCATCCATAGCCGCAATACATTTCCCTCATAAAAGAGGGTTTCCTTCTAGGGAAAAAAACCCTAACATAATCTCTATCGTCAGATCTACGACCTTATAATGAACGGTCCAAATTTATAATGAAATTACAATATACTTTTACAAGGCAATTTTTGCTTCGAGGGCTTCGCCCCCGAACCCCCGCTTGCCCCCAAACCCGCCAGCCGGGGGGATAGCCCCCCCGGACCCCGCAGAGGGGGTACCCCCCTCTGCACTCCCCCGCGTGGAAGAGTGTACATACTTCTGGGGTGTAAATACTTCACGGGGTATAAACACGGATGAAAGCAAGGACCTCTGAATCAAAAAGATAATCAGGCTCCACAACCAACATCTTCTCTCCGCGTATCAGATGAAAAATTTTGGCATCGGAAAGAAATTCATATTCACACCTGATGCAATGGATATATATGACATACAAACCAATTCGAGGGTTGATACTGGTGAGTTAAATAATCAATCTAGGCTTTACACATTTTCTGAATTTATTGAACCAGAATTGGCTTTACTTCTTACCCATGTTGATGAAAGCAGTAGGATATGGCACAAAAGGTTCGAGCATTTAAATTTCATATATATGCAATAGCTTAGCAAGCAAGGATTGGTTGATGATCTACCAGACATCCATTTCTCCAAAGGAATTTGTGAGGGATGTGTTCTTGGAAAACACCCTCAAGAGAAATTTGACAAAGGAAAGACTCAGAGAGCTTCCTCTCCTTTAGATCTGATCCATAGTAGCCTCATGGTCCCTTTTCCACATCCATCAATCAGAAAATCAAGGTACATGCTCATTTTTGTTGATGATTTCTCATGCTTCACATGGATTTTCTTTCTCATGCAAAATTCATAGGTCTTTCAACACCTCAAATATTTCAAAGCCCTTGTTGAGACACAGTCAGGAAAGAAAATAAAATTTATTTGAAATGATAATGGGGGAGAGTATGTCAACCATGATATCCATAATATTTTTCATGAGACAAGGATTCAGTTGCAGCACACAGTTCCCTATAATCCGTAGAAAAACAGAGTTGTTGAGCGGAAAAATAGATCTCTAAAAGAGATGGAATCTTTCATGCTACATGCAAAGTCACTTCCACAGAGATTACAGGCCGAAGCACTTAATTGTGAAACCTACATCCAAAACACATATCCCCATATATCTGTCAAGGATAAGACCCCCTATGAGGCTTGGAGCAGCCTCAAACTGGAAGTGACCCACTTTCGTATTTTCGGTTCACGTGCATGGGCTCATATTCCCTCTAAAAAGAGGAAGTCACTTGATCCACAGAGCTCTGAGTGTATTTTTTTTTGATAACTTGACAATTTGAAGGGATACAGACTCATTGATCTTTCCTCAGACCAGCTCATCATTGATCATAGTGTCCAATTCAAGGAAAGTGTCTCGCGTGTACCTTAGCAGTTGCATGCAGACACCTTTGTTCTTCCACCTGTTAGAGATGATGAGCATGCACATGTCGACTCTTATTCAGATGAGAGTTATGATTCATAGGATTCATATGATATAGATACAGAGTCAGTACATTTAGATGGAGAGTCAATACATGCAGATGCAGATGCAGAGCTAGAGAAGAGGACCAAGTGGGCCCAAACTGCTCTTCAGGATGCAGAGGATCTTGTTGGTGATCCAAATGATAATAGGAGGACTCGATCTAATTTTGAGGAGACTCCTCTTGCACTCGCTTCCACTGAACCATTTCCACCTAGGTATATTTTCTTGGTTCTATCTTTAGATCCACAGTATTATGGCGAGGCTGTTGGAAATCCCTTTTGGGAATCCACCATGCAGGAGGAGTACAAATCCCTCCTCGAGAACCGGACTTGGGATCTGGTTCCCCTTCCTTCAGGAAGGAAACTTATCAGTTGCATATGGGTCTATAGGACCAAGAGCACAGCGGATGGACAAATTAGTAGATACAAAGCCAAGCTAGTTGCCAAAGTCTTTCAACATGTGCATCGCATTGACTATGATGAGACCTTCACTCCAGTATTGAAGATGGATTCCATATGTTTGGCACTTTCCATTTTGGAAGCCAAGGGATGGAAATTCCATCAGATGGACGTGAAGAATGCATTTCTTCACGGTGATATCTCTGAGGAGATCTATATGGAGAAGCTTCGGGGATTTATGCAAGATTCATCTTTGGCATGTCGACTAAAGAAGTCTCTTTATGGCCTCAAGAAGGCTCTAAGGGAATGGTATGCCAATATGGACTCCTACATGTTATCACAGAACTTTGTACGTTGTAAGTCATACCCATATGTTTACATGCTCAGGACGACTGACTCACTTCTACTCCTAGTTCTGTATGTTGATAATTTTTTTATCATTGGTTGCTCGACTTTAGTGATTACTGCAACCAAGAGGATTCTTCATGATAGTTCTTGATGAGGGACATGGTTCCCCTACATTTATTCCTTAGACTTGAAATCAGTCAGGATGCATCAGGCATCAAACTATCTCAAGCCAAGTATGCATGAGATCTCCTTGAGAGATTTCACATGAAAGACTACAAGTCTTCCCTGACTCCTTTCCTATCAGGAGTCAAACTTGAGGATGGCGGGGACACTCCACTGGTTGATAGCATACTGTACAAACAACTAGTGGGGATCTTGTTGTATCTCACACACTCCAAACCAGACCTCTCCTATGTAGTTGGAGTAGTCTCAAGGTTCATGCAGGAGTTGCGTGAGCTACATTGGAAGGCTGCAAAGCGTATCCTTCGATACGTATAGGGCACCATCACCTTTTGGATTCACTATTCAGCAGAATCTGCATTGGACCTCATCATGTTCATTGATTCTGACTAGGCAGGTGATGGCATTGATCGCAAGTCCACATCTGGTTACTCACTTAGTCTTTGTTCCGTTCATATCTGTTGGTCGAGAAAGAAGCAGGTTTCTATTGCTCTATCTTCAGCTAAGGTAGAGTACAGAGGGGTAGTTAACATAACCATTCAGGTTATGTGGCTACAACATTTACTCACTTAGTTGGGAATTCAATTTCATCAGTCGATCGTCATCTGGTGTGACAAACAGAGCACTTTGAATTTCTGCAGAGATCTAGTTCAGAGGCAATGGACGAAGCACATTGAGATCCACATGAACTACATCTGGGATCATTGACCTGCAATTCTTTCCTTCAGGAGAACAGACTGCGGACATCTTCACCAAGACCTTCACTGAGTATAAGTTTCATTCTCTGCACAGTCGTCTTGGAGTGAAGGACACAGTTGCCTAGTAACTGTCAGTTCTTCTTTTTTTACATACATTGTACCTTAAGGGGGGGGGGTGGTTTCCCATGATGTTTTCTCTCTTTCCTCACTTTATTTTAGTGTATCTTTTGTAGTTGGGTACCCTAACACGACCTCATTTTTTAGACCCATTCTTTATTTTCACCATAATGATGTTCAGGGGGGTGTTGGAGTTACTTCACACACACTTGGGATTTATTTTTCCTAAGGTTTTTCCTATGTTTATTAATCATTATTCAGTCCCTTATATTTTAGGAAGAATATTCCTCTATAGAGGATATTCTCTTTAGTTTGATCAGTTGAGTGGAGTCTAGATGCTACATTGGAATTATCATCATGCAACATTGGGATCATCACCAACTAATGAGCATTGTCCTTGGGATCATCACCAGACTAGTGCATTACCCATGATTCATTGATCTCCTTCTCATTGCATTATGTTTCAGTTAGTTAATTGAAGGTTGATAGACTAGTTAACTTAGTTAGGTGGTAGTTCACTCACGTAACTACCCGAGAGACTAGACTAGGTGGCAGTTTACTCCCATAACTACTGGTGTGTGTCTGGATCACTCTAGACCACCACTATGGTGCATTGGATTCTCCTCCAGTGTGCATTGGTTGAGTTATACATAGTATATCATGTGTAAATTATCATTCATTCATTTGGTTAATGATAATTCTTCCATTCTTTCTCTCTTGCTTCTCTTTTCTTATATTTTCTCTGGAACTGTGTATGTCAATTCCCAGCTAGATCTATTATGTGCAGGTTCAACACATTTACAATTTAGACTCCAAAAATGATGATTTCTATGCATAAGTATTCACAATGTTTTGATGAATCAATGGATGGTGGGTTATTAGGGAAACCAAGGTCAGTTTCTCATTTTCAGTCATAAAATACTCTTTTGTGCAAAAAGACTTTGTTTGCAAGGTTGAACTTAGGTGAGAACATTAAAATGCACTCCCAAGCTTCCTTATAGCTCAAACATTGTTGTAAGGGTTGTAATATGGAGTTAGATATATTATAAATGTTCATATTTCATTTAAAGTGCAATTGAAGAACATGAGAGATCGCTTTCAAGTAGTTAAATTTGGAATTTCATGTAAATTTGAATGCAAATTGACCTCAGAGTAAAATGCATGTGCTAGTGTCAATTTTGACCCACTTTATTTTGCATCCAACAAGGATATACTAAGACCTTTAGTCACTATTAAAAATAGAAGGGGAGAGAGGGGACACCCTTGTATTAATCCTTTTGAAGCCTTAAAAGGATAAAGTAGACCCATTTATTAAGATATAGAAAGATACCGAGGATACACATTTCATAACCTAGTTCACAAAGGAACATAAAACCCAAAGTGAATTAGCACCAATCTCAAATAAAACCAGCTAACCCTATCGTATGCCTTAGATAAATCAACTTTTACCAACAACACCCTGATATTCCTAGTCTTAATGGAATGTAAACCCTCTTGCACCATCCCTAATGACATCATGAAAATGCCTATCATAAAAAAAAACCCAAAAATTTCACTAGAAATAGACTTGGAGATAAATCCTTTAACCCTTCTAGCAATAATATTTGCAAAAATTTTATATATGTGGTTGCATAGGGAAATAGGCCTATATTCCTAAAAAAAAATAGGGTTAGCATACATAGGGATCAAAGCAATGTTTCTTTCAAAACACATAAGTCATAACTTATCAAACTATTTGATAATCAAAGCATATATATATATATATATATATATATATATATATATATATATATATATATATATATATATATATATATATATATATATATATATCATTGGTGATAACCAGTTGATTTCTTGTTACTACCTCTAAAATTTGGCAACAACACCATTCCATTGGTGTCATATGTGCATCATTGACAATAATTAACAACAACTTACAACAAAAAGAAATGGCAATGGAAATTTTCTTTAGAAATACATGAAAAAAATTATACACACAAATATACAAAATGGTATACCACCTACATGTTGAAAGAAGTAAAAAAAATAATACAAGTAAAGTATTAAAAACATTTTATTTTCCTACATAAATTTACATTACTTCAATTGAAAATTCATAGTTTTCCCAAGAGTAGTTGCTATTAACTATTCATCCATGTGTAACGAATATTCCCAAAAACATTGGGATGCATAATCATTGATTGGAAAAAATTTAAGAAAACTTATTATATGTTCATAGAAAATGTTTATATTAAGTGAAAAATATAAGTGTATGCATAACTATAATAATAAATTATGCTACAAGTTTTTTATTTTCAATCAAAATATGAAAATTTGTATCCTAAATTTCTTCCAAATTTTTTTTTAGCCAAATTGGTGAATTTTCACATTAAAAAAAACGTTGGATCAAAGCAATGAAAGTATAATTGACAGTTGTAAGAATTCTTCCAGAACATATTGATTCCTCAACAACCCTCAAAAACTCATCATTCCAATATTTATAACATGTTTGTACAATAAGTAGTGCATTTACACTCCAAAAAGAATGATTTCTATGCATAAAGATTCATGACATTTTGATGAATCATAGGATGGTGGGTTATGGGGGAAACCAAGGTCAGTTTTTCATTTTTAGTCATAAAAGACTCTGTTGTGCAAAAAGACTTTGTAATTTGCAAGGTCGAACATGTACTAAGTGACAACATTAAAATGCACACCCAAGCTTCCCTGTAGCTCAAAATTGTTTTAAATATTGTAATATGGAGTTAGATATATTGTGAATTTACATATGTCATTTAAAGTGCAATTCAAGAGCATAAGAGGTTGCTTTGATGCAGCTAGATTTGGGATTTCATGTAAATTTCAATGCAAAACTGCCTCAGAGTAAAATGCATTCCCTAGTACCAATTTTGAGCCAAATTAAATGGTTCATCTTGTAGAAGGTGTCATTTGTGATTTCACACATGTATATAACCTTATATTGGCATTTTTAGACAGAAACCTACCTGATGTGCATAAAGGATAACAATTGTTTTCTCTTTTTCTTTGAAGAAGAAGTATTTATTCTTATTACAAATTCTTCTTTTGTTAGGGACCTAACCTCCCTAGCCCTTCACGTAGGTAGAATAATACATTTCCATGTAATAAAGTTTGACATTAGTTAATAAAGCCTATTTAATAAATGTGAACAAGTCAATGTAAGAAGACCTAATAGAAGCTTATGCTTCTACAAGGATTTTCCTCGAGAATGATTTTTAGAAGATAGAATTAGTATAAATGAGAGTAGGAGACATGAGAAGTATTTGTCTTGAGAATTATTGTAATAGATCTATGCTCTGCTTTGTTGTTGATTGCAGCTTCATGAGACATTCTCTAGGTCGTTCTCCTCTAGACTGAGTTGAGACAATCTGTGAGAAAGCCCATGTGATGGGTGTGTCATACTCCTCTGGACTGAGTTGAGATGACGTGCGTGGTCTCTTGGTGTGCTCTTTTGGATTGAGTTGAGTCGCCTTGAGATGGTCTCCTGTCGGACTCTTTTGGACTTAGTTGAGTCAACTTGAGATGGCTCTCCAGATGGTAATCCTATGGACTTAGTTGAGTTGATCTGTTGAGAGTGAAATCCATGTGGTTGAGCACAGGTAGACATGTTCCTAGTGGTAGAGAACTAGAGGATGTGTGAGATCCCTTGTTGTATTTTCAAAGAGTAAGACTTTGGTAAAACCCTAATTTGTGTTGTAAAGGATACAAGTTGGCCCCACCAAGTAAAGATAATTAATATTGTCTAAAGATGAATTATATTATTGAGTTATAGAATTCGACCCTATTGTGCCAATAGACACATCCATTTGATGTGTTAGGTGATGTATAAATAAGAGTTAGATCCCCATTGTGGATCACTCACTCACACACTCAACACGTGGTCTGAAATTGAAGAGCTGTAATTTAGGGAGCACTTTTCTAGGTGCCATATTTCTCAGTCATAGAAGCACCCTCTCATGTTCTCTAGGGTTTTTGGTGTGGAGGATCTTCTCTTGCAAATATAGAAAAGGATTGTTGGGTTTTTCCCTTGATTGAGAACGAGTTTTCCCATGATAATTTCTTGTGTCTTGTGCATGGTAATTATTCTTGTGATCTTGGCTTAGTGTAGCTAGTGGGTTGTTGATGCGGTGTTTATGGTTCAATTTAATGCTAAACAAAAATAAACTACATGTGCTTGAGCTAAGCATTAAAATTCGAACATGGTATCAGGGTAGTTCCTGAAGATGATCATTTGAAGAATCATGAAGGAAGGTCGTAAAGGATGCTAGACCTATGTCGTTTGTGTAAGGAAAGAGTCAGAACCCTATGATGAGGTTTTAGGGCTGTCCGTAGGCCTATTAGCCTTGGTCGAGCCTTGGTTAGGGTGTTAATATGGAGACCAAGACATGGAGAATTGCATATAGGGTTGTCGCAACTAGAAGGAGCCCTAACCATAGACTTAACCACGGAATTAAGACCAAGTTTTTGTGGAAATTCTGAGGCTATGACAACAATAGATATGAGGCAGTCTTGTGGTGTTTTTGAGGAATTCTCGGTGGTGGATTTGAAGCATCTCTGTGGCAGTACTGAGGCTAGTTTCAAGCCAAATCTGAAGTGAACTCCAAACCTGTTATGAGGCTCATTCCTTGAAAAAGATAAGGGAAAATATGGGATTTTCTTAAGGATGAATTTGTGACAGACTACTATGACAAATCTTTAGAAACACTGAGTGGATCTAAGGTCAACCCTTACAATAATTTTTTTGAAGCAGATCTAAAGACAATTTTTTTTTAAAAATTGGGCATGTTCTATGGTTGTTTTTGAACAAGTAATAAGGCATATTTCAAGGTCTGTTCTGAGGCCTATTCTGTGGCAGAATTAAGGCTATCATTTTTTTGGAGAAAATTTCAGAAGTCAAGAACTTCTCTTCTTGGCACAAAACTCTAAAATTTAAGGGTTGTCTACAGGAAGTATATCAGCCAAGTTCTAAATCTGACTTTGAAGACATTTTCATTTTGAGGTAAATTTTTGAAACTTATTTCAAGGGTGATCCTTGGCATGAATTTTGAGTGTGTTCTATAAGTGCACCTTATTCAAGCTCTATTGGACATCGAGGAGACTAGACTTGCAGCTAGTGATGTGCAAGGTTTCAAGTCCTTGTCACTATGCAAATCTTTGTCCTTTGTGGAAGAAAGGAAAGAAATACAAGACACCTCAAAAAAATTCAAGGAATGCAAGAAAGAATGACAAGGAGTTATTCTCTATCTCAGCTTTCTTAGGAGGACCAAAAGCAATATTGAGCATGATTGTAGACTAAGGAAAGTTTTGTACTAATTTCCTTAATTGACTTCATCATTACTCTGTAGTAGCTTGTTTTTGATAATGAAGGGTTTTATCCCTGGTATGGGATCCCTCATGACTTGAACCATGATCCCTGGTACGGGAGTCCAAATTTTCTTGGTTGGTTATTATCCTAATACAGGAGGCCATTTTGGTTGTTATCCCTATGGGGGGCCATATTGGTTATTATCCTAGTATGGGAGGCCAATTTTCTTATTTTATTATTGAAGAGACACGATCCCTGGTACAAGAGTTCAATTTTTGGTTGGTTATTATCCTAGTACAGAAGGTCATTTTGGTTGTTATCCCTATGGGAGGCCATCTTGGTTATTATCCTAGTATGGGAGGCCAGTTTCCTTGCTTAGTAAAGTACTGTAGAGGAATTAAAGGACTTGATAAGACATGGGATGTCTCCAAGATAACAACACTGGAAAAGGATGATATCACAATTTCCTCCAGGATAGATGTTTATCTTTCCAACTTCAGAGGGAGTCAAACTGTTTGAGAAGGAAGAAGAGACAATACATTCTCCCCCTTCAGCAGTTTAGAGGGATACAGTTACTGATCCAGATGATCTAGTTGATTATGTAGCTCCAGTTGATGTTTCCAGAGACATTGCAGTAGGCTAGAAGAGGCCTGCATGGGATCGACAGACTTTGCAAGAGGCAGAAGGACATGCACCTCCTCGTGGTACATTCCAAGAGAGCAAGAGACCATAGAGATTTTCGAGCCATGTTTCAGATACTGGGCCTTCTTTTCATGGATAAGCAACATGTCAGCAGGTTTGGAAAGATGCCATGATCGAAGAGTATCAGTCCATAATGAAGAATGATGTGTGGGATATTGTTCCGAGACTAAAAGGGAAGTCTATAGTGACTTCTAAGTGGATCTATAAGATCAAACACACAGTTGATGGAAGTGTTGAGAAGTACAAAGTGAGATTTGTGGCTAGAAGATTCTCTCAGGTGGAGGGAATAGATTATGAGGAGACATTTTCTCTTGTTTCCCAATACACTTACATCTATACGATTATTTCTCTTGTAGCATCCATGGGTTGGAGACTACATCAGATGGATATGAATACAACCTTTCTCAATGGTGAGATTGAGGAATAAGTTTACATCGAGTTTCCCGATGTATTTGTGGTACATGAGAAGGATTCTCATGTGTGACGATTGAAGAAAGCCATGTATGGACTAAAGAAGGAACCTTGTGTATGGTATGAGAATATTTATGGATACTTTATGAGTTTGGGCTTCATCAAGAGTGTTGTTGATCCCAACCTTTACTACAACATTGTTGGTGATGAGTGCCTGATTTTGGTCCTATATGTTGATGATTTATTCTTCACCGATTCAAAAATCCTTATTGTTGAATGCAAGCATGCATTAGATTTTGAATTCAAGATGAAGGACCTTGGTATGATTCACTACTTCTTGGGACTAGAAGTGTGGAAAAGGACTGATGATATTTTCCCAATTCAAGTAAAATACACCGTTGAGATATTGAAGAAATTCGGGATGACAGACTGCAAATCCATGCCTACACCAATGGTGATGGATCTGAAGAAACTGAGCGAGACTTCTTCCAATTCAGGTGAGATTGATCGAAAAATTTACGGACAAATGATTGGATCATTGATGTATGTGGTTAACACCAAACCTAATATATGTTATGAAGTGAGTGTACTCAGTCAGTTTATGAGTCATTCGAGACAGACACACTGGATAGTAGCAAAGCATGTGTTGAGATATTTACAAGGCACAGTTAGTTATGGATTGAGATATTCCTCTAGTGTAGACATGAGATTGTAGGGATATGCCAATGTAGATTGGGCAGGGATCACAGTAGACCGAAAGAGCACATTCGGTTGTTGTTTTACTTTGGGATCTACCATGGTTTCCTGGTGCAACAGGAAACAAACTAATTCTGCATCTTTGAGTACATCAGAAGCAAAGTACATTACATTATGTGTGGTAGTCTGCAAAGTAGTGTGGCTTTGGGATATCCTTGCAAACTTATTTCAACATGAGATGGATTCCACCATTATCCATTGAAATAACTAGAGTTGTGTGAAGCTCTCCGAGAATCTTGTGTTTCACGATAAATCGAAACACATTGAGATCAAATACCATTACATCATAGATATGGTGCAGAGAAAAGAAGTACACGTGCAGTACCTTTCTACACACAAGCAAGTTGAATATGCCTTCACCAAACTTCTTTCCAGGACAAAGTTCGAGTACTTTCATGAGTGACTTGGCTAGGTGAAGTATTCCTCCCTAACTAAGAGGGAGTGTTGTTGATTGCAGCTTCATGATACATTATTGAGGTTGTTCTCCTCTGAACTAAATTGAGACAATATGTGAGAAATCCCATGTGATGGGTGTGTCATACTCCTCTGGACTGATTTTAGATGACGTATGTGGTCTCTTGTCGTGCTCCTCTGAACTGAGTTGAGATGACTTGATATCGTCCCATGTCAGACTCCTATGGACTTAGTTGAGTCGACTTGAGATGGCTCTCCAGATGGTACTCCTATGGACTTAGTTGAGTTGATATGTTGAGAGTGGCATCCATGTGGTTGAGCACAGGTGTACATGTCCCTAATGGTAGAGAACTAGATGATGTGTGAGATCTCTTGCTATATTTTCAAAGAGTAAGACTTTGGTAAAACCCTAATTTGTGTTGTAAAGGGTACAAGTCAGACCCACCAAGTAAAGACAATTAATATTTTGTAAATATTAATTATATTATTGAGTTATAGAAGTAGGCCCTATTGTTCCAATAGACACACCCATTTCATGTGCTAGGTGATGTATAAATAAGAGTTATATCCCCATTGTGGATCACTCACTCACACACTCAACAAATAGTCTGAAATTGAAGAGTTGTAATTTAGGGAACACTTTTCTAGGTGCCATCTTTCTCATTCATAGAAGCACGCTCTTGTGTGCTCTAGGGTTTGTGGTGTGGAGGATCTTTTCTTGGAAATATAGAAAAGGATTGTTGGGTTTTTCCCTTGATTAAGAAGGGTTTTCCCAGGATAATTTATGGTGTCTTGTGTATGGTTATTCTTCTTGTGATCTTGGTTTACTACATCTAGTGATTGTTGTTGCAGTGTTTATGGTTCAAGTTAATGCTAAATAGAAATAAACTACATGTTCTTGAGCTAAGCATTAAAATTCCGACATGCTTGAGGTTGCCCCCTTGAAGAGGAAAGTAAACATTGTTTTCTCTTAATAAAGGTATCATTTATGGTGTTTCTCTTCTCAATACTTTGTTGTTCCATTGATATCTATTGAATATTCTTGTTTATGCATATTATATTACATCAGGTACCTTACAAGTGGTATCAGAGAACTTTCCTTGGTAGGAATTGTGGGTTAATTTTTTTTCAGGGTAGAGACATATTTTGGTGTCTTAAAACTACAATGATTTGTCGTTCAGTTCATAAATCCACAGTCAGGGAAGAATACACATAGGAAATACAAGAGGTTTTTAATATCGCATTGTTGGACACCCTTGTAATCCTTGTTGGTACCCCTTCGAGTGGTATTGCATTAGACAACACCTATATATGAATTGGCCTCAGTATTCTGAACCCGCTATAGATCAACTAATCGACTTTCTGACTGTTATAGTGTCATCTAGAACAACACTTGGGAAGATACTCTCTTGTACCTGGGTAATCAGGTAATATGACTAAAGGTACGGTCTAGCCTCCTTAGTTGGTGCCCTAAGATATTGGGTCAAGTACTATTGTTCGACCTCACATGTATATCAGAGATCTATAGCATAGGGAAAACCCTTGTCTGTAGAAACCCTTAAAACCCCTATCTCTTAGGAGGGACACGGAACAAATGAGGAATAGACAAGATCTTTTGTCATGCAACGTTGCCTCCTCGTTGGCCCTTGACCACGTTTTGGGAATTTCTTGGTCATGTTGACCTATTTTGGAACTTCGACAACCTATCAAAGGAGGAGCGCAAGACGAAGCGGAGATCACGGGATCTCGACCCCCTTTTTGGGCCCCTTTTTGGGTTTTGGGGAATATGTAACGGGAAGGGGATGTCGGCCCATGGGTTTACCCATTTTAGGCCTATTTTGTATGTATATATAGATGTCTAGGCCATATAGAGAAGTAGTGGATGATATATCGATGTGATGTAGGCTAAGTTCCAAGAGTTGAATCTGTGTGATCAAGGCTTTGTGCATTATGTGTAAGACTTGTAGAGTTGAGTGCAAGTCCATGTGTGATACGATAGGAGGCTTAGTGTTGTAACGCAAGGAAGAGGGATCTAGTGAGCTATGCAGATCTTTTGTCCTATGTGGAGTAAGGGTTTTGAGTCTCTGTGTTTGTAATCGATTGACCAAAGACTATAAAGAAGAAGAGTTGGTGGACATATCCCCAGGAGAGGGGTGAACCATGTAAATCCTATGTTATGATGCTTTGTTCTTGTCTTAATGAATTTATGTCTTATTTTTCTAAGTTCTTTAATGTAGTTGGATAGATCTACTTGCTCTGTGCTTATTATATGTGGGAATGCTAGATCTGATCTACATGGTTGTGCTTAGTGCTTAATGTGATATGTTTACCTATGTGCTTGGATACAGTAGGTTAATGTGAATACTGTGAGGCTCTGTTTTATCATCGAAGTAGATAATGATTGTATATTAAGGAACCGGAGCTGTTGTGCTTTATTAAAGTGTTATAATCACAGATCTGTGTCTGAGCTAAGGTTGCAGACACTTGATTCCTACAACCACCCCTGCCTCTACCTCGAGTGAGACTTCATCTTCTTTGCAAGTGTTGTCGAAAGGGCTGGTAATTAGGGTTGTGTTGGTGAATTATTGAAGCGTTGACCCCTGGGTCTTCCCCTGTGCCAACAAATGGTTCCGTTTCTGAGACCTGAAACTGTGATTTCTAGGAACTGATAAAGATGAAGCTATGTGCAAGGATTCATCCTGAAATTGTGAAATCTCTGTGTGTAGATCTGTGCCCTAGTGCT
The DNA here is from genome assembly GCA_009831015.1 of Picea engelmannii. NCBI lineage: Eukaryota > Viridiplantae > Streptophyta > Pinopsida > Pinales > Pinaceae > Picea > Picea engelmannii. The sequence continues at coordinate 38,610 of ML784859.1, read as the reverse complement.
CAGTGTTCTACTTGACTTATAAATCTCTGTGATAAAAAAAGAAGATAAGATTTGAAGCTTGATATGAAGGAAAGAAGAAATATTTGGATGCTTGGCACTCTAAGAAAAGTAAAAGTAAGAACATCTGATTAAAAGAGGTAAGATATATAATCTCTATGCTCTGATAAAGGTAAAAATAGTTAAAAGTTTTAGATCTGAAATCTTTGTTCTCTGTAAAAGTAAGATAAGTGAAACATTTTCGTTTCTAGAGTATGGATATAGGTATGATTGATAGATTATGTCCTAACTTAAAAACTAGGGCACTAATACATGAAAGAATGTTTGATATGAATATATCTAATAAGAATCATGAAAGATATGTTATACCTATGCATAGAAAATATGTTTGGACTAACAAATGGATGCAATATCCTAGAAAGAAATTGTTGCAGGTTAGCTCATATGATCCTAGTGTGCAGTACAGGAGAGGTTGGGGATCATTTAAAATAAAGAGAGGATTGACCCTATGTTATAGTTGCAGAAGACCAAGACATATTGCTAAGGAATGCCTTGGAAGAATACCTAGTTGTCTTTGTTGGAAGGCTATGGACCATGAAGTGTTGGATTTCCCCAAAATGATTGCTAAGCTTGAAAGTATGAACATAAGAAAAGAAAATCCTAAGCCAGATCCAGAAACTAAGGCTATAGCAGAACCCCAGAAAGAATCAAAGAAGGCATTACTATAGATGAAAGACACCTTGGATGACCATTGACATGTTAGACTATCAAATATTTTTAAAGACAAGGAGTGCCTTGAAGTAAGAATAGGGGACTTCGGCATTGACTGTGTTCTAGATGAGGACACACAAGTGAATATCATGACAAAAAGAACTTGGGAAGCTATAGAAAGGCCTGCTACAATCCCTTCATTAGGAGGAATAGGACTATTCAGAGGAAAGTTGGTAAATTTATGTGGGAAGCTCGCTCAGATACCTATGAATGTTAATGGAACTTCGACAGAGGAAGATTTTCAGATTATTAAGTTTATTGAAGACAGTGCACCATTTACCATGTTAATAGAAAAACCTTGGATTGACAGAGCTCAAGCCAGACGAAAGGAAGAATAAGAAGCCTCAGAGCAGAAGAAACAAGACTTAAAATATTTCATGGCTAGAAGGATCGCATAATTGATTGAAGAACAGAAGAACAGATCAAAGATAGTTGTCACTAGAAGCATTGATGTTGAAGCTGCAAGAACATTAAGAGAGCCACAGAAGATTTAAGTACTTACTCCAGACAAAGAAGGGGTATTACCCCTGAATCCTAGGAAAGAATCTCAACAACGCGTAGTGACTATGTTAAAAGATGATAAGAATCAAAATGGAAAAGAGACTACCGAGACGGAGCTCACTGGAAAGAAGGATAGAAAGCTAAGTAAAAAGAGGGCTAAGATTGGAAAGTTATAGAAGATCCCAGAGGGAACTTTGGAGAAAGAAATTTTGCAGAATTGGAGCTTCGTTGGGATCAGAAAAGCGACACATGGCACTTTTCCATGGAAAAGAAATATAGTCGTTGGGGCCGATATATCCGTTCAACTTCTGCTCCGAACAGACAGAAAAGCAATAAAGGTTTGTTATCAGACCATTGGACCATGCCATAATGGATCGAACAAGAGTTAATAGGGGCTCATAACCATTGCAGGAAAATTGTTTCTGAATTTCCTACTTATCCCTTCGCACCATGCATGGAGAACACTTTTGCTAACCGAGAATATGAAGCACACAGACTGAAGGAATTGCATATAGTGATAATTACACCCTTGTTATTATTCCAGTGCAGTGTCTAAGTCCATCGTGACCCCGATAATTTTAATCTTGAGAGCGTATGTCCGATGAGCTCACCACAGTTGAAGAATCAGTGACAGAAGTTCTCCTTGACTTGATGTTGAAAGAGTCATGTCAGAGAGAGGAGTGTCTATAGGTGTACGAGCATCTTCAACGAGAGGACTGTCGACCTCTCCATCCACTGCCATGGAGTTGGACCATCCTGTGAAAGGAGAACTAAGAATAAGGATGAATTAGCAAATGCTAAGCTAATTTTGAGCATCCTACCTACCTATCTACCACCTCTGAGCAGCACAATAAATTGAGAAAGTGTGCCCAGAGACTTTGAATACGTGTTGGTCACTGCGTACCTTCTGAAAGAGGTGTGCACAGTGCGTGCTGACCAGGATAAGATCGCAGTGTTGAAGTTTAGCGACTTCAACCTTGGCGATAGGAAGGTTTATAGCATGCTCGCCCTGTATAAGTATTTGATGAGAACAAAAGGAAAGAACTCAAATATTACCCCTCAATCATGGACCCAGAACCTCGTGCAGTCCACCCTACTGAATGTTATGAATATTACGCACTTCGGGTGACACCAGGAGGTGAATGCATGCGTCAAATTATTGTTGTCTTTCTATCATGGAGGTTATTTGTGGTTGAACTGTTGCATCACAATGGATCCGACATTGATCAATCGGATCACAGGGCTAAGCATGCAAGGCTCCGACCCACAGGATTTCTACCCCAGAAAGACTGTGGATTGCGCTCTTTCCTAGAGGATAAAGGATACTTATGGAGATGTAGAGAAGGGCATGAAAGGCTACAAGGTAGCCTCTATCCAAAGAGGTCCAGTGCACCTAGCCTGTCAATTGATCGTAGGGAAATTAGTTCACAATAATTGGCCCACCCAAGTAACCGGATTTGTAGTCGACCTCGCAGGGAAGTGACCAGAGGGCCTACACATGAATTGGGTGAAGTTCTTGGTGAACCAGTTAGAACTGGACTGCAGGGAAGTGCAAGACCAAGGATATGAGTTCCACTTCAGTTGGCTTCTCATATTAATCACGTTCATTGCATGGGAGATTCCGAAATGTGTGACCTTCCCAAACAGCAAGCCCTTTGAACGATTGGCTGTGAAGTTCAATACGTTGTGGTACTCCAATTACATGAACAAGCAGTGGAAATCAAATTATGTCTTCCACACTTATTACAACCAGCTGAAGACCGTTATCCAGTCCGGGCCTCGTATAACCCTAAACACACTCCACAGGTTTAGGCCATAGATGAAATTCAGCGCGGACCGCCATTTCATCTATATCACAGTGTGCATTGATGACAATAAACAATAGTTGCAGTCGTACTACAAGCTGACGGAGGAATACTTAGAAGAGATTACTAAGGAATGGTCGGCGGACCTCCTTTGTCCAGTGAAACCAGTGGAGATGTCTGATGTTGACAGTCTAGAAACTACGATGGATATACCTGGACCTAGCAAGACAAAGAAGACTGAAGAGGTCCATTATTTAGACAGCACATCCATGAAGACTGCTTCTATCTCACTTGATCAAGGAGGTGATGATGAAGAGATAGATGGCACAGAAGTTGAACCAAAGAAAGGTGTAGTTACACCACCTAGGGACGAGGAGGAACCCTCAAAGAAAAGGAAGGTTTCCCCTTCGAAACCTTCTTCAAGGAAGAAATTGAAAGCAACTAGGACCAAATTTGAGACCACCCTCACTTCAAACGACTTCGACTTCATCGTCGCAACACTGAACAATGCTTCGCTGGAGATAGTAGAGAAGAAAGAAGCTAAGCAGGAGGAGGTGTTCAGTCTGATAAATGTTGAACTTCAATAAGTGCAGCAGGCACTATAGTCTAGTTGTGTAGTTTCTATTGTGCCTCTATCAGCAGGAACACCAGAAATAGGAGTTGAGCTATCTCAACTCCACCGGATCGCTAATACAGTCGAAGCTCGCCTTCGATGAGCACAATAGGAGACAGTTCAAGCCACCCAGGCTTTGGCACAAGCATAGGAATACCTTATAAAGCACCGCAGTACTTCCAAAAACAATAATATTAATATGCAAGAGAGATTCGATGAAGAAAAATCCCAGCTCCATAAAGAAAAGGAACAGTTTCTTGCAGAGTAATAACTCAAAGTACAGAAGATGGTCCACAGGGAACTTTTCTCTGTGATAGCCATTGAAGTAAAGGCTGAATAATGAGTTCCACAGTAGGTGGCACAACTCAAAGACATAATCCAGCAGTGCATAGCAAACTTGGAGCTACGCACTGTGCCCGAGACCCCGCAAGAGGTACGATACCAAAGGGAAACCACTTCCTGCAAAACAATTGACAGATTAAGAGCTCTTGCCTTGGAGTGCAAGTAGTTGAGTAACCAGAGTGCTCAAATATATGAAAACCTCACTGAGAGTCCTGAGTTACAAGCATTAGAGTCGCAACTCCAAGAAGAGAAGTAGCACACAAATACACTACAGGTACAGTTGAAGGCCTTGTCAGCTGTAGACAGAATGAACAGGTCTCATGAACAATGCACAACTCAACAGAAAATCCATACGCTTCAAAGAAAAGTGATGGAAGTCACTCAACATCTTCAACCTGTGGAATATAAGGCATGCCAATTGTTTACAAAGGTGGAGAACCAAGGAACAGAGCTAGAACAGATCGTCATCACAACAGAATAACACCTAGAAGGACCAATGAATGATGCAGAGATCCAGGAGTTCACTGAACAAGAGGCCACAACAAAGCAACAAGTCGAAGCAGCTCAAGCCAAGCTCAAGGTTTTCGAGGTAGAATTTCTCAGACCAGAGTGACTCAAGATGAGTCACAAGTGAGTGTTGGGGGCCTATTGGCCCTTGACCAAGTTTTTGGAATTTCTTGGTCATGTTGACCTATTTTGGAACTTTGATAGCCTGTCGAAGGAGGAGCACAAGACAAAGTGGAGATCACAGGATCTCGGGCCCCTTTTTGGGTTTTTGGGAATATGTAATGGGAAGGGGATGTCATCCCATGGGTTTACCCATGTTTAGGCCTATTTTTTATGTATATATAGATGTCTAGGCCATATAGAGAAGTAGTGGATGATATCTATGTGATGTAGTCTAAGTACCAAGAGTTGAATCTATGTGATCAAAGATTTATGCATTATGTGTAAGACTTGTAGAGATGAGTGCAAGTCCATGTGCAATATGATAGGAGGCTTAGTGTTGTAACACAAGAGGGATCTAGTGAGCTGCGTAGATCTTATGTCCTGTGCGAAGTAAGTGTTTTTAGGCTTTGTGCTTATAATCGATTGACCGAAGACTATAAAGAAGAAGAGTTGGTGGACGTAGCCCCAGGAGAGGGTTGAACCGCGTAAATACTGTGTTATGATGCTTTGTGCTTGTCTTAATGATTTTATGTCTTCTTTTTCTAAGTGCTTTGATATAACACTAAAATGATATAAGAATAACAACAGAAATAACACTTTGAATATGAAAGAAATGTTCACAGGCCTCTTCGAGGGGGAAACCTCCAGTTGAGAAAATCTCTATTACAATAATATCCAAGCTAGGGTTCTCATACCCTCGACTCTTATTTATACTAAAAAGAAGCATCTAGAGGAAGATCCTTCTAGAAGCGGAAGCTTCTATTAGGTCTTCTTACATCCACCTTATTCTATTTTATTGAAAGGCCT